>PVKB01001211.1:0-47751 GCA_004027205.1 Ctenodactylus gundi
CGTTTAAATTTTGAGGTCTCTGCTTCTCAAAAGCAAAACTGGCTCCCGGACTGGAGGAATAGCTCAGAGGCTAAAGCACTTGCCTAACTGGCGCTAAGTCAAGCGCTAGGTACCCAAGTTTGATTCCTCGGCACCACATAAGCCGGGCATGGTGTGTACTCCTGTAATCCCAGCACTTGGGAGGCTGAGACAGGAGGATTGCTGGGAGTTCAAGTATAGCCTGGGCTCCATTGTGACTTCAGGACCAGCTTGGGCTACAGAGCAAGACCATGTCTCAAAAAACAAAACAAAACAAACAAACAAAGAAAACTGGCTCCCAACTGTCTAGAAGATGGCACTCAGGATGTTTCCAGCAGTAAGCATTCACTAGCAGGGACCCTGCTGCCCAGCTGTGCATCTGTCCAACTGGGCATCTGCCCAATGTACCTTGACGTAGTAGGTGATGAGGATCTTGCGGAGGTCAAACACTTGCAGCATGGAGGCAGCATTGTTGTCACTGATGCTGTAGCCCTCTAACACGTACTTACTGGCTGTCACCTCCCAGGCTAGCCAGCGCTGCCCAAAGGCAGCATTGAAGGACAGGACCCGGGGTAGGTGGCCAGGTTCACAGCAGCAGCAGCCCTCGTCCTCTTCCACGCCTTCAGTGATGGCCTCCACCTCACGCTGCTGGCAGTATGTACCTGTGGAGAAGGATGCCTATTTATATACTCAGACAATCTCTGCCTGCCACTCCCCTGCAAGTAGCCAATACGGCTGCTATGGCTTAGATCTAGAAAATCCCCAAAGCTTCACGTTTGGAACGTGATTCCATCGTGGGGGTTAATGCACTGATTTCCTGTGTTAAGAGGTCAGAGGGGAAGATCCCTGGGGCTTGACCTAGAAGGAGTGGATCACTGGAACATGACCTGGAAGGACATATGCTAGTTCCGCCCTTCCTCACTATCTTGGCTCCCTGTCTTGCCATACCGTGAACAGCTCCTCTCTAGCTATGTTTCCACCAAGCCCTTTCACCATTAGTGGTCACCCATGAATGGACTGAGACATTTGAAACTATGAGCTAAAATAAACCTTTACTCTCTTAAGTTGTGAGTGTTGGGCATTGAGTCTCAACAACTGAAACAAGAGCACACATGGCCCACAGCCACTCACCCCCACCACATGAGTAAAGATGAACAGAAGTATTAACAAACAAGCCCCTCCTCAATCCTGGTAGCCGTGGTGTGGCGGGAGGGAGTGTGGAAACAGGGGTCTGCAGGTCCCTCATTTAAAGATGCAAAGACAAACTCAAGAGAAAGAGGGACCTGCTCAAGGCCATGTGCTCGAGAGCTGTGCCTAGAACTCTTTGCATCTCTGGAGCCTCCTCTGAGGCTGGCATTCAACACATCTGTCTTCGTGAGAGCATTAAGCCAGCTCATTCACCAGGTGTGCACAGGGCCTGAGTAGAGCTTAGCCTGAGGCAACGGATGGCCAGGGCTAGCAGGAAAAGCCAGAGCACCAGCCCCAGCTTTCATCACAGTGATGTGAGCAGTCACTATGGACCCAAAGTCAGGATAGAGAGATGCGAACGCCTCATGGCTCAGACAGGGAAACTCTAGCCCATGGCAGAAGAGTGCTGCCCCAGGTCATTGCCCAGCCAGGGCTGAGCTATACTAAAACGAGGTTTTTGTGCATTATCAAACATAGCACCCCTGCCTCAGGCCCTAGCCGCTCCTGTTTTGCTGTGGCTTACCCCGGAACTCAAGGCCACGCAGCTGGAAGGTGACAAGGCCATTGCCAACCTCGATGAGGTGCACTAGCGCATTGAGGTAGTCAGAGGCCAGGACGAAGCAATCGCCAGCGCCATAGTTGCCCCAGCGGCCCAGCACCAGGTCCCCACAAAGTGTGTGCTGCAGCGAGCGTGTCAAGTGTTCATAGAAAATGGAGTTGAGGTTGTTGTCATCAGCGCCTAGGGTAGAGAACAGACAAAGGAACAAGGATGAAAGCCTCCTTCCAGGGAAGGCCCTACCCTGAAGCCCCTAAACGGTTAGGTACACACCAGGATTCCGGTCCAGTTGTGTCACAAGACGGGTGTTGGAATGATCCACACGTTTAGTGCTGTCAGAGAGAGAACATTCACTAGCAGAGGGTGACACTGACCTAAGGGACAATTTCCCCTTGACCATCAGCATGTCCTCTCTACCAGGGACCCTCCAAGCCCACATTCCTGGGCTACAAGCAGATGCCATTCACAGCAACTCTACTGAGGCAAGAGACCTAATGAGATTTATAAGATTATAAGACCAACCCATCAGGACAAAGCTGGGATCACACCCAAAACCTCCCGGCTCTCTCAGGCCTTGACATGGCACAGGTTTTGCCTTCATCAGATCTGCTACCTCAAGCATCCCCACTATGCCCATGGGCTCACACACTTGCTGGTGGACAGCATCTAGCCTGAGCTCCAAGCCCCTGCCTCCCTTCCCTGTCAGATACCTGCTCCACCTGCTCCTGTCTCCCGTGAGACTCACTTGTAGTCGCGCTCCCAAAACTTGAGGGGTCTTGCGTAGGACATGATGAAGACAGCACTGCCCAGCAGGGGGTTGAGTGGTGTGGAAAAGAGCCCCGAGAGTAGGGCCTGGACAAACAGCATGGCCGAGTCTGGGCACAAGTCAAGGAGGTGGCAGGCAAATGGGACCTCCTGGCCTTCCTCTCCCCATTCTGCAACACCAGGCCACAGCCCGCCCCACATACTCCCACCCAGAGAGCAGGCAGCAGATACGTGGCACAGCGAAGGGCTGGGCAAAGGCGTGGAAGGCTGAGCCCCAGGTGATCTGCCAGGGTGCGATGTAGGTCAGCACAAAACGCAGCTTGTACAGCAGGTCCCACAGCTGGCAGGGTCACCAAAGGGGGATGATAAAAACACATGCTGGGTCACTCATGGAGGTGGGGTCTGTCAAGAACTGAGACAGCAAGCCTCATTCCGAGCCTTGGGCCATCCACTGGGTGTCCAAATAGGGCCAAGCTCAAAACCACTCCTAGCCCTTCCCCGCTGGACTTGGTTTGAGGCAACTGATAACAGGAGCAACTCCCGACTGAGAGTAAGAAGCATCAGCAATTTAATTTGCATGACAGTCCTGAAACAGCCCACGGGGCTTCCATTTCATAGAGAGCTGAGGCGGAGGGGGTAATGACTTGCTCAGCGCATGCTGCCCTGCAGTGTTGAGGCTGGCCTGGACAGCGCCCTACCCTTACTGGGTGCTCACCATTCTGGGCTAGGCTAGCAAACAAGAATCTAACCCCCACCCCAAGAAAAAAGATCACGCTACACAGGATTCCCGCCAACACTGTGGGCCTTAGTACCATGCACGGACTCACCCTTTGTTCAAAGTGGCCTGTTGCAAATGAGTGAGGAATCTCACAGCCTGGCAGGACACGTGTACATCCAGGCCCTAGGGTTTCTAAAACTTAACACAGAACCATTCTCCAGGCCATGGATGGCAGAGGAGCTAAATTCGGAGGCTGGCGCTTATCTAGAGGACACGACCAGATCCTGACTATGCCAGCTGCTTCTGAGGAACGTGGCTGTGAGGTCAGACACATGTGGGGTCAGATCCTGGCTAACCAGCAATTTTCTGGGAAGACCTGAGGCAAGTCAATTCACCTTTTAATGGCTCGAGTTCCTGTCTACAAGTGTGGGGCAGAGGTAATCCCCCCTGGAATTACTCCTGCAAAGGACCACAGCAGGACTAACAGGGAAGGGTGGGCAATAAGGACAGGGCCCCTGGAACAGTCTCCCCTACCCAGGCACAAGAGTACTGGGCCTCAGCCACTGGCTCACCTTGCTGCAGAGAAGGGACATGAGGAAGTAGTCAAGCAGGAAGCCCTGGGAGAGCTGCGGGTAGTCAAAGTGGAAGAGTAGGACAGTGAAGGCCAACGTCAAGTACTGCTGGGATGGGCAGCAGAAGGCAGAACGCAGCAGCTTCAACCCGGCCACAGTCATCAGCAGTGCCCGGCAGCTGTGGGTGAGGAGCAGGCACCCAGTGTTTGGCAGTGGCTCAGGGCTGCGGATCCCAGTGCCCAATCCCCGCCTACTTTGGCATGAGAGCAGCCTCAGGTCTCAGCTCTCTGCTAGGGCCAGTAACTCTTAGGCTCTGCCCCTCTAAAAGGGATAAAAGAGATACATTTCTTTGATAGATAAGATGTGGCTCTGCTGGAAAACCTCAGACACTACGTATTCTCTGAATGGGCCTCAATTTCCCAAATGAGAACGTGGACAGTAAGGCAATGGGGAGCCAGGTGGTCCTCACTAGAGGCAAAACTTGTCCAGGTGGCTGACAACAGTGTGAGCATCTACTGTGAGGGCATTGAGCACCACGGCAGGGTAGATGAGGTACTTCTCGACACACTGCAGGCCAGCATACAACTTCTCAAACCACATCACCTGGGCAGCACCTGCAACAAGAAGCCAGGCCTGTTGGCCTTGCAGGTCTCCATCTTCCCTGGGGTCAAGACCGCAGGATCAGAGAACCTAAGAGGGCAGACAGGTGAGGGCTATGCCATCCTAGGTCCCTTAAAACTGGCAGGCTGTGGAGGAGTTGATCTTGGGCAGCAAAAGGAGGAAGATGAGCCCCAGCAAGGTAAGGGCTCCACCTGCCACTCAGCACTTAGCTGGTGCTCTTCCCTGTTCTGTGGAAATAAGGCTGACAAGAAACTCAGATTTGCACTGGGGACAGATAAAGGTCACATGCCAGAGGCGGGGGAGGCCAAGTATGTAGTAACTCTGAACCACAGGCTCTACTGAGGGACAAGGCCCTTGGCTCAGGTGACAGATGGTAGGCCACATAGGGATTCTGACCCAGGGGAAAGAAATCTCCTGTTCTATCAAAAAAACAAAAACAAAACAAAACAATAAATGTGCACTTTATTTCCCAAATCAGGATGTTTAAATACAGGGCTAAAAGAATAGCTTAGCGGTTAGAGCACTTGAAAGGGCAAGGCCCTAAGTTCGATTCCCCAGCACAACATAAGCTGGGCGTGGTGGCACACACCTGTAATTCCAGCACTTAGGAGGCTGAGGACACAGACTGCTGTGAGGCAAAAGTCAACCTGGGCTATATAGTGAGTTCAGGACCAGCCTGGACTACAGAGCAAGAATGCTGTCTCAAAAAAAAAAAAAAAAAAAAAAAAAGTTTAAACTGGAGAATATTTAGACTATTAACCCATCAGTACTGTGCCCCAGGCAGCTTCAGTCCATGGGTCTCCAGTATGCAACTCTAATCCCTTTAGGGTCCTGAAAGTCTACCTGCAACTCCCCTGAGACAAGGAGAGAGCTGAGCTAGGCATGGTGAAGAGTGGGCACAGAGGATGGCAAAGGCCTGGCACAGTCAGGGCCAGTGCAGAGAAGCCAGTAGAGGCAGAGGCTGTCCTCTGCTGGCATCGTGGGCCAAGAAGACCACAGCTCCCACCAGGCCACCCTCCAGCCCGGACAGGCAAGGGGGTGGGAGAGGGACACGCACAGCAAGCGGCACGAGGAAGCACTCACCACGCACTTCGTACTGGCTGTACTCCAGGGGCTTCAGCACGGGCTGCGAGAGGCAGAACCAGGGCAGTTGCTTGCGGAGCTGTGGCAGCAGATAGTGTGTGAAGAAGCCCACGGCCCCAGCCAGCGCATACAACACGAAGCCCAGCACTGACTATAAGAGGGAAAGGCCAGGTGTCAGCCCACCAAGTGGACGGGTGTTGCTCAGGGCTCAGGTCCAGCAGGCTCCCACCAGGAGCAAGGGGAAGTCAGCATGCACCACACAAACCTTCAGGGCAATGAAGACGGTGCTGGCACTGATGGCAAAGGTGAGCACGGCAATTACCACACACATCACAAGGTCAGAGTGCAGGACCTCGCGCTGCAGGACAAGGACAGACAGGTCATGCCTGTTGTCCTGGGGCCACATGTCCCTCCTACCCTGGACTTGCCACTGCCTCGTGGCTGGAACCCCATGCTCCTGCCTCCTCACCACTGACTGGCGCATCTTCTCTGGCAGTGGGTCTGGGGGCTCAGCCCGGGCTGTCTCTAGGCTCCGCTCCTCTAGCTCAGGAAAGAACTTGCTCCGGATCAGAGACCTGGGGGAGGCAGTCAGGGCCTGGGGCTGTGGAAGCACCCTCTCTTTGCATAGGCCCCAGGACCAAAGCACCACAGGGTCTATCAGTCATATTCACATGCACAAACCCAGAGATCCCCGAACCCTTGCCATGTGTGCGTGTGCGCGCGTGCCCGCGCGCGCGCGCGCACACAAACACACACACACACACACACACACACACACACACAGCACCCACCAGAGCACAGTGGGATCACTGCTCTGCCGGCTCAGGTGGTAGGACAGTGCCACCAGGAGGCCACAGAAGATGGAGAAGAGGACAGGGACATGCTGCTCTGGCCAAGGAGTCTAGGGAGAGAACACATTCTGGTCAGAAGAGGTGAAGTAAGTGTAGATGGCAGGGATGTTCCTAGGTGATAAGCCACTGCTGAGCCCAACCTGAAGCCCTATCCGAACAAGCCCACAGGCCTCAGTATGCCCTCTACCCTGTAGGCCATCCCTACCTTGATGGCTCCAAGACAGAAGCCATAGAGCAGGGCAGCAGCCAGAAGGCTGCGGGTGAGGCTGAAGACTGCGGTGAGCGGGCTGGTGGCAGCTGTATGGCAGGGAGAAGTTGGTAAAGGCCAGCTTCAATCTACTAACATACACCTCACCCTTGCCTCACTGCCCACTGCCCCTCAACTCCCAGAAGCTGACCATCAGGACACCACTCCCCAAGGTTCTCTGCTCCTCCATCCCTGAGAATTTCTAGCACTCTCAAAGTAAAACTGCTCGTCCAGGGAGGAAACAAGGCCCGTATGTCCACAGTATTAATGCAGATGGCTCAGCAAAGGCTGGAGATGCAGACCCAGTCCCTGACCCCTCTTGGGCCCTATGCTGACCCTGTACCCCTGGGCCACCTGTAGGCACCATACCTGTGCCCCCAAAGCCATGCATATCTATCTGCTCCAGCAGGTACATGAGGCAAGTGTTGACCTGGGGTAAGAGGCCCAGGAGGAAGACGAACGGGAAGCACAAGGTGAACACTGGCCAGGAGGGGAAACAAAGGCCTGGTCAGCCCTCTGGGGTCAGCCCCACTCTCAGGGGCTCACTCCCTTGGACCATCCACCACACCCCATCTTACCAGTGGCCACATCTCGAGCACAGAAGAAGAAAGAGGCGGAGAATAGTGTGAGGCCGTAGAGAGAAACAGGTGGGAAGGGCTGAGCTGAGCCCAGGGCATCCAGCAGCCAGATGAGCAAACAGCAGATGCAGAAGTAGACTGGTCGGCTGTATGCGATCACCCAGTTGTGGCCCTGGGAAATTGGCCTATAAGGAGCTGGGCCTACTCTGTTGACCACCCCACAGGCATGTGCACACATATTCATCCCAGCTAGAGAGTCAGGTGGGGTAAGGGTGACAGGGCTGGTGAGAGAGCTCTGTCCTGCCCTTGCCCTGACACCCTCCCACCTGGTCTCAGACCTTCTCAGGGGCTCCTGGTAAGGTATTGCTCCTCAGGTACTCACGTGCATGGGAGATGCCGCATCAGGCTGCACACTCTAGAAGAGAAACAGCTATGCTGGCAACGAGCCAGTACCCGCAGAGCATGAGGTTCTGTGACCTGCTCAGCTCCGCCAATGGGCAGTGATGAATAAGTGACCAAGGCAGAACCCTAAACTATCCCGAGCCTCTGTGTTTTTATAGCTATGAAGAAACTTAGGTATCCTGTCTCAGCTCACAGGCCTCACTGCTAGAGCAGTGGGAAGGGGCAGGGTGGAGAAAGCTGGGAGGGAAGGAGATACAGGGAGCCAAGCCTGACCTTGAGTAAGGAGTACTGACAGGAGGCGATGACCAGGCAGAACTGGAAGACCCAGATGTCGGTGAAGAAGCCCTTGAGCAGCAGCAGATAGCCCAGGAAAGCAACCAGGCTACTCAGCCCAATGCAAAAGATGTTCTCCATCACCCCCCGTGTTCTGTGGAGAGAGGTGAGTCATGGATGGCCCGCCTGCCTCAACTTCTAGTGGGAAGGATGGGAGACAGGCATTTGTCCTAAAGAACCAAGTTTAGGACTCTATATCAGCCTTTCGGCCTCTGAAGATTCAAAACCCATGACCCTAGGCAAGGGTGGTCAGGCTGCCTGTTCCAGGGAGTCATCCTGCTCCCATGCTGCCTCCTAATCTATGGTCTCTCCACATGCTAAAGCTTAGGGTACTGTCACCCCTGTGACTTGCCTACCTGCAGTGACTACACTGGGCATACCACAGCAGGCATAGCACGATATGGATACCGAGAGAACCCCATAGCACCTGGTCACATGCTAGGAGAAAGCCAAGGTGTGGATTCTAGGTTGAGCTCTCTAGAGCAGACAGCAAAAGTCATCCGACTTCTCTGACCTTTCTCAGCCTTAGTTTCCTCTCTAAAAACGGGAAAGGGGAGATAAATGGTTTGTAAACTCTTTCAAGTCATGGCAATTTTCAAATCAAGTCTAACACAGAAGCAAGTAAAAAGAACAGGCTGAGTAGGAATTATGTGTCTTGAGCAGGGCTTCCAGAGATGAAGTTACTGTAGCACCCTGGACTTGGGCACTCCTATGCACCTTAGAGGAGCCTACAGAAATGCCACTGCCACTGAGGCACAGTTGGGTTCTCTGAAGTGCACAGTTCTCAGAGGTGCACAGAAGTCAGGAGGCAGGGTCCTGGGACTTTCTGAGGACAGGAACCATGGCGGGTGGGCACTGACCGGTCTAGCAGGGCCAGCAGGGCAAGCCGCTCATAGCGCACAGAGGTCCAATGGCCAGGAAGAAGCCAGTACTTGTAGCTGTGCTGGGCACGGGGTGGCGCCTCCTCCATCAGCGTCTGCTCCTGGGATTCGTGCAGGGAGTCCTGGTCCAGCAGGTCAAACTGCAGTCCCCACAGCCGCAGCCATCAGCCCCGCCACCCACCAAAATCTCTCACCACCCTACTCCCAACATAGTGATCTGGATGACCACTTCCCCAACATAGCAAGTCATCACCACCCACTAGTCCCATGACCTGCCCCGACCCTCTATCACACGGGCCTACTCTTCACTCCAGGTTCCCAGGACATGGTTCAGTGGCTACTGGGAGTGAGCAGGTACCAGTCACAGACTGCCATGTCCATTGTCCCTACTGCCCATATCTCTTGCTTCATCCTAGGCTCATTAAAATCTACCTGTCCTTTAGGTTCTGCTACAAATGATACATCCTTCCAGATGAAGCCACAAAGTAGATACACTATGCTCAGTTTTAAAGGACAGGCCCAGATGCCACTGGTGGCACTGTGACACTCTATGTGAACTACTTTCCTTCTTTAAGATGTGCCCTTCCTTCAATAACCATTCAAGGAGACAGGCATAGTGGCACATACTTGTCATCCTAACATTCTAGGAGGTTGAGGCAGGAGGATCATAAATAAGTTTTCAAGCCTCCCTCCTACTAAAAGAAAGAAACAGTATAAGTTCTAGTACAGCCTGGGCACCTAAGCAACTCAAAGAAACCGTGTCTCAATAACTTAACAAAAAAGGCAGGGGTAGGAGATGGAGGCCTAGTAGTTAAAGTACTTGCCTAGAAACCACAAGGCCCTGTGTTCAACTCCCCAGCACCACAAAAACTGGGTGTGGTAGCATAAACCTGTAATCCCAGCACTCTGGAGGCTAAGACAGGAGGACTGCCTTGAGTTCAAGGCCAGTATGGGTTACATAGTGAGCTGAAGACCAGCCTGGATGTCTTAAAAGAAAAAAAAAAAAGAAATCTGAGGGACAGAGATGTAGCTCAGTGTGAAGACCCTGGGTTCAGTTCCTAGTGACACACACACACACACACATTCATGGGGGACAGCTTCAGGCCTGGTCCTATGCTGCCCTCTGAGGATACAATGAAGAGGTAGAGGTATATAATCCCTGCCTCTGGAGGTGACCATCAGCTAGATGGCAAGGAGGACAATGCCAATTTCAATGATTTTTCCAAAGAATGAGTAGGTTAGGAAAGGAGACACGAAGATTTCTAGTGCCACTCACAATCTATTTGTGGCCTGGGAATTTGATGCATGGGTATCTTTCTTTCAGGATTATTCTTTAAATTGCCTTGCTATATTGCCCAGGCTGACTCTGAAGTCTTGAGCTTAAATGATCCCTCTGCTTCAGCCACCCATGTAGCCGGAACTACGTACGAGTGAGACAGTAGTTTTAATTTTCCCAGTAGTAGGGAGTGAACCTAAGGCCTTCACACGATGCTACATTTTTTTTTAATCTAAATTTTTCTGAGACAGGGTCTTATGAAGTTGGTAAGCTGTCCAGGGGAGGCTCAAGTTTGTGATCCTCCTGCCTTCCTTAGTCTCCCAGAGTACTGGGATCACAGAATTACACTGCTAGGCCTAGCTTTTCCTTTTCCTTTTCCTTTTTTTTTTTTTTTTTTTTCTTTTTTTGAGAAAAAGTCTTGCTCATTCACTAAATTGCCCAGGCTAGGCTCAAACTTGCAATCCTCCTGCCTCAGCTTCCTAGAGTGCTAGGATTACAAGCACGCACTGCCACACACAGCTAAGGTTGTGTTTTATGCATTCTTAGTATTTCCAGTGTTAATGACTGTGTAAACTATTGTCCTAACTTGGATATTTTTAGGAGCAAAAGACAGTATCAATAACTGTTC
The DNA here is from genome assembly GCA_004027205.1 of Ctenodactylus gundi. Classification (NCBI taxonomy): domain Eukaryota; kingdom Metazoa; phylum Chordata; class Mammalia; order Rodentia; family Ctenodactylidae; genus Ctenodactylus; species Ctenodactylus gundi. The sequence goes on from PVKB01001211.1 coordinate 10,718, forward strand.
GGAGACAAGAATCGTTAACAAAGAACACCCCAGTGAATCACACACATAAAACACCAGGCAGAGAGAAAAGCATGGTCACCAACTGGAAAATCAAGTTGCTTTTGTAGGTAACATCCTGAACATCTACTGTCTCTGTCAGGTGAGGCATTAAATGAGAAAATGCTCTAGCACAATCCCCTGGGATTGTAGCACAGCCTGTAGAAATCAAGATCTAGAAAGGAAAAAGCATACAGGCCAAGGACCTGGGCCTTAAAGTCAGCCCACCCTAGGTCTAGCTCTCTGTCTGACCAGCCTTCCAGCACCAGTCGCACTTGCAGAAGAGTAAACGCATATCTTCCTGAACCACTGAGTGCCAGGACCCACACACCCTCTGCCTGCCAGTCATCAAAGATCAGGACACAGCAGAACCCTCTAGGAGAATGTCCCTCTTCCGGAGCCTAGGAAAGCTTCCTCTCCAGGCCAGCCTCAGTGATCTGCTGCTCATCCACCACAGACTCTCTGCTCTCACCACCCCTACCCAGCGGCTCACCTCCGGGATCTCCAGAGGCACCCGGCGCACCTGCATGCCCTGTAGAACCACAGGTCTCGGCTGTAGTAGATTCAGGCCTCCTGTGGCCTCTGGGACATCAGCTGAGTGGAAACTGGAGGAATGTGAGTGGCGGTCCCTGTGGATTCAACAGCCATAAAAGGCAAGGCAAGCTAAATGGGGTTGCCTGCCCCATGACCAGGGACCGGAGGAGGCAGGTAACACACAGGCGCCCTCTCAGGCCTGGCTTACATACATGTTGTTTAGGCTGTGCTCCCTTCTCCTCCCTGGGAAGCAGACCTTGGGCTTCTAGGAAGCCTCCTACTTCATCCCTGAAGTTCTGTCTTTACTGTTCCCCATCTTCTTCCCTAACAGGTCTGAGCTGCCACTGATTCTGCCCCAGCCCATAAAAGAAACAAGAGAAAACTCTACGCTCAAGGCACTCCTAAGAAACATAACGTACCTGACCACTGGCCTGAAAGAGCCATGGTTTGGAGACTCACCACGCTCCGTTGGCTGCCTGCTCCCCTTGCTGTCCCACAGGGTTCTCATAGCCGCCTCCAGCCAGGTCAAAAGTGTAGGAGCGCCGCACACCTGAGATGGGTATAAGACAGAAAGCAACACATCAGGGACAGGTATGCCAAGGTCCCACTCAAAGGGGCACCAAGGCCACAAAGTGAAAGAATTCTGTGACATGTCCCGTGGTGTGGCAGCCTAATCCCTGGGTAAGAAAGGGCCTTCAGGTCAAAAATCTCAGCCCTGTGGTCAGGTTGTCTTGGGTCTGGTCTCTGGTCTACCACTTGCTCAGTCAGAGACTTCAAGTGCTCCTTGGCTTTCCCATTAGCAGACCAAGGACGAAGAGGACACCCCCACCTGAGATGCTGTAAGGGTGCCCTTGAGCAGCATCCGTAAAGAACTTGCCACGGAGCAGACAGAGCAGGACAAACAGCAGCATTGTTACCAGACAGACACAGACTATCCGCAGGAAAGATTTAACAAGCTGATGGGCTGGCGGGAAAGGGCTCACCACTTTCATCATAGAAATAGTGCACAGCACCCTCGGAGGTGTCGTCAAAGGTGCAGGCTTCGTGTACGTTGGCGCCCGCCCGGGTGAGCAGCAGTGAAGAGGCGAAGTGCAAGGCTGAGGGCAGTGTCAGCGTCCGGGAGTGAGAGGCAGCCCGGCTCCTCTGAGCCTCTGGCAGACTGCTGAGGAGGGCCAGCCGGGTCAGCGCCAATCAGAGCCAGCTGGCTCCCTCTGCCCTGGAGCCCAAGTGGTAGGTGCTCACCTGGGTGGTGAACCCATGACTGAGGCTGGAGGCGTGGGGTTGCTGCCAGCATTATGGCGCCTCCGTATGGCCTGGGTCCGCCTCACATTGCTTGAGCATTCCCGCTTGCCAGTCTCTTCGGCTGCTGTCCAGAGAGAAGCCAAGAGGCCCAAGTGTCAGAGCAACAGGGGAGCAGTGTGGGGCAGGCACTCCAGCATGCAGCGAGAGGTCAGACCTGTTCCAACAATGCTCTGGTGGCAAGTCAGGTCACCCAGCCATTCATGCATTGTTTTCCTCATTTGGGAACAGACGACACGGATCTGCCCCATCCTACCGTGTCCAGGAGGACGGGTGAGCATGATGAGCGCCCCAGGGTCGGAGAGGCTCAGGTACTAACTGCAGAGCCTGGAGCAGGTGCCTGGGCCCTGCTAGCGCAAGAGGCTGGTACACACCATTCCTCAATCGCTGAGTCCATGCTCCTAGCTGCCCTCGTGCCCCCAGATGCCACGCCGCCGGCACTCACCTCCACCAACAGCACCTTCCTCCTGCAGCTCCCCCCGCCACCCTGGCTGGTTGGCGGCAGGCCCCCTATGGGCCTCAGCAGGCAGCACAGCGGGCTCCTCCGCAGACAGCTCCCCTCCAGTCTGGGCTTCCAGCTCTGCCTTGGAGCCAGCCAGGGGAGCCCGTAGGACATCACTCCCAGCCCCATCCATGCTCAGAACACGTGCATGTGTTTTAGCACTGGCAGTACTGGGCGTCCGCTGGGTCCCATAGGGTCGCTTGGGCGGCACAGCAGTCCCCTCCTCTGCCCCATGAGGGGCCCGCCGCTTCCGAGGACCCCCTGATGCACCTCGAGAGCTCTCGGGGGAGTAGCAGGAAGTAGAAGAAGAGCTGTCGGTACTGTAACGGAGCTGCGATCGGAGACTGGAAGCTGGGCTCAGTTCACTGCCCTCACTGGTGTCCTCATCCTCAAAGAAGCCCGCACCCTCAAGGAGGGGTCGTCGAGGGGCATGGCCAGGTGGAGAGTGTCTTCCCATGGGAGGCCGCCGTTTGCTAGGTCGCAGCAAGGCCAAATCCTTGGGCCGTACAACCAGGAGTGGCTCAGCCAGGCCAGGTGGTGTCCCTGCTCCTATGACTGTGTCAAAGGAACGCAGCGTGTCATCCGAGGGGACACCAACATCTGGTGACGCAGGCAACTCGGCCTCAGAGGGGGGATCTGTGTCACTGCCCTCAGGGGCCTGCCCACCAGGGGGGCTGTCCAGATGTGTTGAGTTTGTCTTCTCACTCTTGAAGCTGCTCACTGTCTCCCTGTCGGTGCCACTGAAGCAGGAATCTGAGGAGCCTGCTTTCTGGGGGGTGGGCTCACCTGAGCCCTGCCAGTCCAGGGGCTGGTAGCCACTGGCTCCTCGGCACTGTTCCCGCCGACTGCTGGTCCTCACCAAGGCCCGGTCAGGTCGGGTCAGGGTCAGGAAGCTCTTGCTCAGCTCTTGGCTGAGGCTCCCTTTCAGTAAGGGGCTCATAGGTGTGTCAGCCACGCTGCCCACCCCCCAAGGAGCTGCATCTTCAGCCAGGGGAGAGCGCTCTGAAGAGTCTGTGCTGGGGAGAGAAGGATCTGGAATAGCTCCTGGGGGTGTCTGGGGAAGATCTCCAACTGTCAGAAGAAAAGAAGACAAAGTGAGAGATGGACACCTGCAAAGGAAACTGGCGGCCCCATGCATCTTATGACCTGGGCTTGAAAGCCCAGCAAAGAGCAAAAGCACTGAGAAGGTCCCTCCCACCCAGGAGTACAAAGCCTCAAATTTGGAGCGACTCAAGCACAGAACAGCCAGTCTTTCCCCCTACATTGCTGGCTGGCATGCTCACTCACTCAGTTTCTCTTGTGAGCTGAGTTTCAGCATCTCTCGATCAGCGGAAGTCACAATGACATTGTTGCTGCCTTGCTCCCGCACTAGCTCCTTGATGTCTGCAAGCGCAGTACCAGAGGCATCAACAGGACCTCAGGGCAGCTGTGTGCCATCCCATTCCACACGGTCCAGCCCCGAGAAGCAACCACCTACCTCTGAGATGCCCAGAGTCCTCCATCCGGGGCAACAACTCCTGAGCAGAGAGGGGCATGAAGGAGCAAAAAGAACAAGATGCAAACTCAAAACTTGCCCACAATACAGAATGGCTCTCAGAACAGTGTTAGCTTAGCTAAGGGCCAGACCACTCACCGAGACCTGGTTGAAGCCAAACACAGAATGTTGTGAACTGCAGCGTACTGGGGGTGTGGAACTCACTTTCCGAAACACCGTCATCTCCACACCAGGGTCCCTGTGGTTGGCAGAGCAGCAGCTTTGAGCTAACCTCTCTTTTTACATACTACTTCCTCCTATCCTCAGCATTTCTTCTTCCTCAAGAGTTCCTTTACCATTCCAGCACAGCACCCGTGCTCACGTTCACTAAGAGAACCAACGTTGCCACAGCTCCTTCTCCACCATCCAAGGCTCAGGCCTTGGCACCTCGAACCCTCAACCCCAACACAGCCCCTGCCCCACACACCTGGGCAGACTGCTGTCGCCCTGGGCAGGGTCCTCCTCCAGCTCTCCCATGGTAGAGTGACGCTTCTCCACAATCTCACCCTGGTCGAACATGGCATGCAGCCGATAGTTGACAGTCTTGATGGTAGCGAAGATGACAGCCACTACGAGGCTGTACATGCCCGCCACCATCAAGCTGGGGGGCAGGACCTGAAAATGGAAACAACCACGTCCTTCTTTGCACAACCCTACTTCCTCAGGGTGTACTTGCCTCAACTGTCTTGTCTAGGATTCGCGAGTTTATAAAAAGACCTCATCACTCCTCCTTGCAATGAGCACAACGATCCTGTCAGGGAGCCCTGTTTTGTCAACTGAAGAGACTGAAGAAGGGGCTCAAGGTCACCCGGCCCAAGAAAAGAAGAATTTGGCCTCTCCGCCACATACAGTCAGACTCCACAGACTCCCTGCTCCACAGCCCAGGGCCCTAGGCACAGCGAAGAATCCCCGTCACATTCTGCCCCCCCCCTTTCCCAGCAGGAATTACAAGCGGAAGCAGCAACTCACCATGTACAGCAAGAAGGGGAAAGTGAGCAGGAAGATCCAGACGTAGAGATGGAAGCAGTTGGAGAAGGTGCTCTGATGCGGGTCGAAGAACCAACCTCCGGTGAGCGAGGCCCACACCCCCTGGCGCAGGATCTGCAATACCTGAGACCCCATGACCCCGCCGCTGCTGCGTGCGCCCCCCTCCCGGGACCCTCATGGGGGCGGCCCCCGGCCCATGCCCCACCTGGCGCCCGAGGGCCCCGGGGCGCAGCCTCCCGCTCACGCCATGGCCCCCCCAACGGGGGAAGGGATCGGCGGGGCGAGGTGCGGGCAGGGGGCGGGGCCGGCGGGGGTCAGCGGTGTGAGGCCCGGGAGTGAGGGTGAGGCTGCATCAGGGGCGGGATATGAGCCGCCACCGCTGGCCCAGAACTGCTTCGAGGGGCCGAACCAGCAGGCAGGCGCGGGGCACGGGCCGGGCACCCGTCGGCGGCATCCAGAGGTGGGCGTGGGGAGGGTACTCCCAGAGTGTAGGCAACGGCTTCCTTAGTTCGGGCTTGGGGAATGCCCCGGGGCCCTGAGGTCCACTGCCGGAGTCACAGACCAATCTTTCGGGGTTTTGCATTCGCCCCCGCTTCTACCGTTACCGGCCCAAGGGGGAGGCCGGAAGAAGGAGCCGCGAGCCGCCAGCCTGCAGTGGCGCATGCGCCCAACAGACCCAGTTGGGACCCGGAAAAGGAAAAATCTGACAACATGAATGCGCAAGCGCGGAAAGGTGATGGAGCGACAAGACACGGGAGCATTGTTTGGGCGGCGCAGAATCCAGGTGTAACCAAGCCCAAAAAGGGGCTGAAGGAATGGCTCAGCGGTTAAAGCGCTTGCCCAGCAAGCGCTCAATTAAGCGCTAAGTACCCGAATTCAGTTCCCCAGCACCACATAAGCCGGGCGTGGTGCCGCACGTCAGTAATCCCATCACTCAGGAGGCTGAGGCAGGAGGATTGCCGTGAGTCCAAGGCCAGCCTGGGCTCCACAGTGAGTTCAGGACCAGCTTGGGCTACAGAGCGAGACCCTATGTCAAAGAAAAAAGTCCAAAAAAGTAGATTTCCACCGCATGCGCACACCCAGGAAGGCACCTGGAGAAGACCGAACCGCTGGGCGGAACCGAAGGGCTAGTTGAGCCACCATTGGGTAACAGCGGAGTAATTGACGCAAGGCTCTTTCAGTGAGTTACAGGAGGCGGGGAAAAGGTGTAGTGAACGTCCCACTATGCTAATAGTTCCGTCTTCCCGTATCACGCTCTTCTTGGGACGCCCCTTTTATTGCTAGACCGCAACGTCGTGAGCGCCTCCTGCCTTCAGCAGCTTCTCCTTCCGGGTCAGACTCAGACCTAGTGAGTAGAGAGCTACCCTGCGGAACAGGCAGCAATAGTGGAATAGGATAGCGTCGTTTTTTTTTTTTTTTTTAAAGTGACAGGCTCAAGACAAATTTGTGCCAACCCTACTTAGCGGTTGTCAGTGCGACTCAGCTATTCTGAATCCAATCAGAAGACTTCTAGACAACTGTCTCAGGTTTCTGCCCACTGGGGAAGGGACAGAAATAAGCAGGATATTTTCCCAGGTGAAGGGAACAGGGGCGCTTCAGTTCGTTCCAAGAGCCTGAGGTGAAGCCGGTTCCGTCTACCCTCCAGTCTTCCCCATCCGCATCCCACTAGCTTCGCAGAGCTTCTTGTCCCTCTACCTGGTACGAAAAGTGAAGCTCAGAAGAAATGGATCAGTCCTGCAACTTCGCAACCAAGATCAAACTTGGGCTTGCCGCCCACTCCAGCGTAGTTCTGTAACCTGCAGAGGGCAGGAATGGGCTGTCCTTAGCGGAGACCTCCTTCAGGCCTGGGAAGTGCAGCACCCAGCCTTGGGCTTTTCTGCCTAGATCCCAAAGCACGGTGTGATGGGGGTGTACGGCTACCCTTGCTCGGCTGCCAGTTCGGCCCGCCTCCCCGGGAACTCCCCAGCCCAGCTCCGGGAGGGGAGCAGAGCAGCTCATCCGCGTCATCTGATGCTGTTTCCTGCTGGAGGGAGAAGAGCGGAAAAAAGTGAAACTCCACCCTCCACCTCTGCCTCCCGCCCCCGGGTCCAAAGTACAAAGGGAAGAGGAAGAAGGGAACAGGGTTGGAGCGTCGGGGCCAAAGGCACCAGGGTAGCGAAGAGGCAGCTTCGGCCCAATTGGGAATTCTCCCTCCGCCCCCTGCGGGTAAAAATCCATCGGGAGTCCAGGCGCTGCCTCCGGCAGGCCCCAACTTTTACACTTGGCGGGCACCAGAGCCAGCATCCCAGGACTACTCCGGGACCGAGGGACGCTTGGGGGCCCTCCAATCCAGCCATGGTGAGGCGAAGGAGGCCCGGGGGCCCCACTCCTCCAGCCTGACCAGTAGGTCCTCTGCTCCAGACACTCGAGATGTGGGGGGCCGGGAGCCGTCACTCCTGGCTCCCCAGAGAGGCGTGGGTCTGGGGCTGAGGACCGGGGCCCGGATGCCCACGTTCCAGCACTAGGGCCTCAGCAACTGGCGGCGGGGGTGGGGACCAAAGGCACCGGGAGAAGGCCCCTCACACATTCCAACGCCGGCTCCTGGCTATGGAGCCTTTGAAGAACCTCTTCCTCAAGAGCCCTCTGGGGTCATGGAATGTCAGTGGTAGCGGGGGCGCTGGGGGTGGTGGTGGAGGCCGGCCAGAGGGTTCTCCAAAGGCAGCGGCTTATGCCAACCCTGTTTGGACAGCCCTGTTCGACTATGAGCCCAATGGGCAGGACGAGCTGGCGCTTCGGAAGGGTGACCGAGTGGAGGTGCTGTCCCGGGATGCAGCCATCTCAGGAGATGAGGGCTGGTGGGCGGGCCAGGTGGGTGGCCAGGTGGGCATCTTTCCATCCAACTATGTGTCTCGGGGTGGTGGCCCGCCCCCCTGCGAGGTGGCCAGCTTCCAGGAGCTGCGGCTGGAGGAGGTGATTGGCATTGGTGGCTTCGGCAAGGTCTACCGTGGCAGCTGGAGAGGGGAGCTGGTGGCTGTGAAGGCAGCTCGCCAGGACCCTGATGAGGATATCAGTGTGACAGCTGAGAGCGTTCGCCAGGAGGCCCGGCTGTTTGCCATGCTGGCACATCCTAACATCATTGCCCTGAAAGCCGTGTGCCTGGAGGAGCCAAACCTTTGCTTGGTGATGGAATATGCAGCTGGTGGGCCCCTCAGCCGCGCTCTGTCTGGACGGCGTGTGCCCCCCCATGTGCTGGTCAACTGGGCTGTGCAAATCGCCCGTGGGATGCACTACCTGCACTGTGAGGCCCTGGTGCCTGTCATCCACAGAGACCTCAAGTCCAACAACAGTGAGTTTTCAGGGGCCTGGATGGGGTTGGGAGGTGTTGGGGATTGAAATGACCATGACAGGCATCTCCTCCCAGTCCACAGTGGAGCCTAGCTAGGGACCTGTGGGAAGCTGGAGCTCTTTCTTTCCTCGGGGTGTCCCAGCAGACCAAGGGTACCTCTGGCCTCGCGCTGGTCCTAAAACTGGAATCCCTGGCACCTGGCAGAATCCTACCCCAGGCCAGGAGGATCCCAGCCTAGAGCTGCAAGACAGGAAATTCTGATCTCAGGTGGGCCATCAACATCCCGCCTAAATGTGGCTACACCTCAAGGAAGTCCCCTGGAGGCCAGTGCTCCTCATTGCCCTCTTCCTGAGTTCATGCTCTTCCCTCATGGTGAGCAGCTCCTCCAGAGCAACAGATCTCAGAGGAAAAAGGACCTGCTGAGGACAAGGCTCTACAGGGACTGGAATTCTGGTCCAGTCCTACCTGACTGCATGACCTCTAGCTAATTATTTCTACTCAAAGCCTCAGTTTCTGAAAAGAGAGTGATCAGGGGCTGAAATGGCTTAGCAGCCTAAGCAAGCTGTGGTGCACAGTGTCCAGCAAGCAGTGGATTCTCAGCTGTGAACATGGGCGTGTGTGTGTGTTTTAAGACAGGGTCTCTGCAGTCCAGACTGGTCCTAAACTCGATGTGTACCCCACACTAGCCTTAAACTCATGGTAATCCTCCCATCTCAGCTTCCTGAGTGCTGAGATTATAGGCATGTGTCACTACACCCAGCTAATTTTTGTTATGCTGCTAAACAAGTGCTTTGACCACTGAGCTATGTATTTCTTTTCCTTTCTTTTTCTTTTTTTCTTTTTTTTTTTTTCGGATATGAACATTTGAGGCCAGAATAAGCAACAGGGCCCAGGCTGGAATTAGCACTTGGGGTAGGAGTTCCTGGCTAAGGGAGACACCATCTCTAGTCATTTCAGGCCCCAAACATTCTTGCCTCTCATGGGCCTAAGACACACAAGTGACAAGTTTAGAGGATATCCTGAAGGCAGGCAAACTTTACCAGGCCACAGCAGCAACATTTAGAGGAGCACTTGTTGGGGTGTTCAGGCAGGCCTTACCAGAGCAAAGGCACAAAGGCCAGCATGATGGGGGACAGCAGGGGCTGTGCCCTGCTGGAAGCCAAGGCACAGTCTAGGGCCAGGGGCAGACTCCACTCAGTGGGGCGTCACTGGAGAAGCACAGGGATTCTTGGAGAGCACCAGCGTGGATATTTTGAGCTTTTAGTCTCTGACTGACCGTAGACAAGGAGCCTTGGGGAGCAAAGAACCAGGACCCAGTGATATCCAGCTCCTTGCCAGGGTTGGAAAGGTCACAGAAGGCCTGCCAGCCAGCCCCCACTCACCCATGTTAGAGGGCAATTTCCACCTCCTCAGCCTCACCCCTGAGCCCTAGCAATTTAGGGACCTCCATTCCCTGCTGTAGCCTGAGGGGGATTCCCTGAAGGGCCAGAGGGTGAGAGGCTCACATCTTTCTGTTTTTCCTCCGTTTTCTTTCCACAAAAAATGGAACAATAGCCCAGGCTCCTGCTCCCCACCCTCCCCACTGCTTCCTGTGTTTCCTGCTGCCCCTGGACTGGCTTCCTGCCCTTGCTCCAGCCCCTGCTCCCTCCCTAGCCCAGCTGCCTGCAGGGAAGGAAAGAGCTGGGGGGAGGTTGCCAGAGAGGAAGGAGCCAGGGATCACGCCCCCCACCTTGTACCCCCTCCCCCAGGTCCCCTGCTTCCCTCTCAGGGCCTGGGTAGTTGAGGTGAAGGGCAGTCAAGGTGCCTCCTGACTCTGAGCCTGGCATCTAACCTTGCAGACCCTAGTCCTAGGCCTGAGTCTCTGTCTGCTTGGTTGGGGGGGAGTCTCTGAGGGGGGAATCATAGGCAGGAAACAATGGTATGATTTTCCTAGACAATGGGGGCCTTGTGAGGAAGCCTGGCGCAGAGAGAAGGGGGAATTCTCCAGGCCCACGAGTCACAGGACTGGCCAGCCAGCCCAGCCCCAGCCGGGGCCTGACCTCCCCCAAAGGACCCCCTCCCAGTTGGAGACCTGGTGCAGACCTCCCTGAAAGGAGAAGTAGGAAGTGGAAGGGAACCAGAAGAGGGGAAGAAGTGTGAGCTGCTTAGGCCACTCCCAAGCCCCACAGGGGCCAGTGAGGGATGGGGTTGGTGACCAGGTCCCTGCCAAAGGCTAGGGAGCCCTAAGGAGAGGCTACAAGGTTTGCCTCAACCTTGGGCTCTCTGGCCCTGTCTCTGGGTGGCCCCTGACCTCTCAAGCCTTAGGTCTTCATCAGCTACCACAACAACTACTTGGGTTAGGACAAGTTCAAGGCCCTAGCAGGCAGCAGGACAGCTTAGAGGAAAAAGCAGGGGATATAGAGGCCAGATTGAAGCTTGGGGGAGGCAAAAAGACCCCAAGTACAAAGAAGACCAGATACTTGGAGTTGCTGTCTTTCTCTGGACTTCAGTTCTCTCAGTGAAAAGGAGAGAGACTGGCCACCTTGCCTGAAATGCTGCGGCAAAAAGTGCAGTTTGCAGGGCCAGTACACGTAGCTCAGTGTTTAAAGCACTTGCCCAGCACTACATAAACTGGGCATGGTGGTACATGCCTATAATCACAGCACTCAGGAGGCTGAGGCAGGAGGATTGCCATGAGTTTCAGGCCAGCTGGGACTACATAGTGAGTTCAGGACCAGCCTGGACTACAGAGCAAGACCCTGTATCAAAAAAATAAATAAATAAATAAATTACAGTTATGGGGTGCTATGGGTAGCTAGAGACCTGACTGAGAGACAGCACCAGCTGGTTTAACAGAGGAATAGGGAGGGAGGCCCAACTCCAAAAAGCTGCCTGTCCCCTCCTGCCCTGGCCTGTTGTGATTAAAGCACTTGCCTAGCAAGTACAAGGCCCTGTGTTCAGATTAGCTTGCCTGGGGCTGATGCCCGGTGCTGAGCCTCCAATGGCCAGGCCACAGGCTGCTGTGAAACTGAAGTAAAGAGTACAGGAGAGCGTAGAGGAGGGGCTGGATGTGATGAATGTGGCCATAATGTTAGAACACTTCTACCAGATATCAGACCCTAGTGAAGGCTTTAAAAATTGGTAACTGGCTTAAGCCAGGCGTGGTGATGTGATGATGGCATATGCCTGTAATCCCAGCACTCAGGAGGCTGAGGCAGGAGGATTGCCGTGAGTTTGAGGCCAGCCTGGACTACAAGAAAAGAAAAAGAAAAAATTGATAGCTAGTTTAATATTCATGATGATCCCCTGAGGTAGGTGTTGTCATCCTCATGTTTATTAACTTTGAAGGACCCAGTCCCCACCTGGCTCAGAATTAGGAGAAATTGAATTAGGAAAAATTGCAGGAAAGATTGCAGTGCTCTGAGGCATTAGAAAGGCAATTGAGAGTGCACAGACACCAGGCCACATAGATGGGTAGCTGATAGAGCCGCTGCCTGGCATAGAACTCCAGATATGGAGGGTGCCAGTGATATAGGGAAGCTGGCACCTGAAGTAGGCCGAGACAGCTGGAGCCAATGTGCAGAGCCAAGGAGGCACTGGGTTCTGAGGAGCATCAGAATCAAAGCAGCTGAGAGTTAGGGACACTCACTCTCAAAGAAATAGAACCCACACGGCCTGCAGGGTTTGGCCAGCAGCAAGTTCAGAGGTTATGGCCTCAAGCCCTCCAACAGGTGAACACCTGGTCTGACAGTTCTGCAATGCCCTCCCAGACGCACCTGGCTGTGTAGGTGCCTTTCCCCTCCACCCCACCCTCAGTGTCTGTGCTGACCCGATGTAGCACTGCCACCTGCCGCAGGGAGTTGAGGGGGTGTGCCCTAGAGGGCAGAAACAGATATCTCTTCTGGACTATGTTATTGGCAGTAAGCAGAGGTTAGAGGAGCATGTCAGACCCTTGGTGAATCTATAACTTTGTCCTCTTTCTATTCCTCTAAAATTTCTCTCATTTAAGTTGTTTTTGCCTTGGCAAGAGATTTGCAGGTTGCTGCTTCTCCTCCCTGTGCTGAGTATGGTGGCCTGTTCGGATCAAAGCCATGAGCCCCGCCAGGTCTTACTGTCCACTCCTACCTTTGCCCCAAGCTCCCTTGTGACCAAGAACTGTCACCCTTCTCTTTCTCTTCACACCAGCTGCCTCAGTAGGTATCTCACCTTCTGCTGGAAGTGACTATACTAGCCACCATGTGATGTGGGCAGCAGGGCTTGTGAGGACCCCTGGGCCTCCCTGCACATCCACGGCTTCCCTCCTGCTCTCACTCTCCAGAAGATTCTTATTCACACTCCTTCCTCAATAAAATGACAGAACTCACAGATTTATCCTGAAATCAGAGCCACAGACCCGGAGAACTTGCATCATTGCAACGTTTACTCAAGACAGTAATAAGGGGAGCTGGAGAAATAGCACAAAGGTTAGAATGCTCACCTAGCAGGCGCCAGGCTGAGTCCACGTCCTCAGCAACACTTAAGCGGGGCATGGTGAGGTATGCCTATAGTCCCGGCATGCTGGAGGCTGAGGCAGGAGGATGGCCATGAGTTCAAGTTCAGTCTGAGCTATATAGTGAGTTCCGGGCCAACCTAGAATACAGAGACTCTATCTCAAAAAAAAAAAAAAAAAAAAAAATTCAAGACAAGGGCTGGAGGAATGGCACATGGTTAAATGCCTGCCTCGCATGCGCACAGCCCTAAGTCTGATTCCCCAGCTCCACATAAATTGGGTGTGGTTGTGCATGCTTGTAATCCCAGCTCAGGAGGCTGAGGCAAGAGGATTGCTGGGAGTCCAAGGCCATCCCGGGCTAGTGAGTTAAGAACCAGTGTGGGCTACAGAGTGAGACTCTGTCTCAAAAAAAAAATTGTCAAAAAAATTAAGACAATCATGAGAAGTTAGAAAAGCCAAACATGGTGACACCTGTAACCACATATTTGGGAGGATCACAAGTTGAAGCCCATCCTGAGCAATCTAGTGAGACACTGTCTCAAATTTTAAAAGGGGGAGGGGGGGTGGGTAGCTAGAAGATTGGCTCACCAGTTAAATCAAGTGCTAAATACCTGAGTTCAGTTCCCCAGCACCACTTTCTAGCTGGGTGTGGTGGTGCATGCCTGTAATCCCAGCACTCAGGCTAAGACTTGAGAATTGCTGTGAGTTCAAGGCCAGCCTGGGCTCCATAGTGAGTTTAGGACCAGCCTGAACTACAGAACGAGACCCTGTCTCAACAACAACAACAAAAAACTAGCCTTGGAACCACACAGAGCAACTTTGTCGGGTTATTTCCCTGCTGTTTTCTTATCTGTAGAATAGCAATAATAATGCCTACCTCATGCCAAATGCAAAAATGCCCCAGAATTGTTACAGTTATTATTTTTGTCTATTCTCAACCCAACCCCAAGCTGCGAGCTCCCCAAAATCTCCACAGTTACTTCTGACCTAGGACCTGGCCAGGACATCCATCAGATGATAGTTTGCCCCAGGTTTTTGCCTGTCCCCACCCCCTGATCCCAGAACATCAGCGTCCTGCCCCACCTCTTCCCTAGTTCTGCTGCTGCAGCCCATTGAGGGTGATGATATGGAGTACAAGACCCTGAAGATCACAGACTTTGGACTGGCCAGAGAGTGGCACAAAACTACACAAATGAGCGCTGCGGGCACCTATGCCTGGATGGCTCCCGAGGTTATCAAGGCTTCCACCTTTTCTAAAGGCAGCGACGTCTGGAGGTGCGCCTGGTATGGGGGATGAACAGTCTGCCGTGGGTCCGTGGAGGGCAGAAGTGGTTGCCTAAGCCTAGGAGTGGGCAGAAAGGCTGGGCTCGAGAGAAGGAACCTAAGCCATTTAGTTCCTCATTGCTTTGAAGTGAAATGGCAGTAACAGGGCAGCAGAGAGCACACAGACCCTTTGTTTCAACAGCTTTGGGGTGCTGCTGTGGGAACTGCTGACTGGGGAAGTCCCCTACCGTGGTATCGACTGTCTTGCTGTGGCCTATGGTGTGGCTGTTAACAAGCTCACGCTACCCATCCCATCCACCTGCCCAGAGCCCTTCGCACAGCTCATGGCCGGTAAGAGGATGGGGCGGGCAGATGAGGAACAGAGCCCCCTTGGCCCACGACACCCACAGACCCCCCTTCTTACTCTGTACCCTCCTCCCCGCTGTGCCCCTAGACTGCTGGGCACAGGATCCCCACCGCAGGCCCGACTTCGCTTCCATCCTGCAGCAGTTGGAGGCGCTAGAGGCACAGGTCTTGCGGGAAATGCCACGGGACTCCTTCCATTCCATGCAAGAAGGCTGGAAACGCGAGATCCAAGGTCTTTTCGATGAGCTGAGGGCCAAGGAAAAGGTGCGAAGGTCGGGACCCAGGGTGGGTCCACGGGACAATGAATGCAGGTGGTGACCAGTGCCGGTGTGACCCCATCGCCTTTCCGTCCCGGGCGCAGGAGCTATTGAGCCGCGAGGAGGAGCTGACACGCGCGGCGCGCGAGCAGCGGTCACAGGCGGAGCAGCTGCGGCGGCGCGAACACTTGCTAGCCCAGTGGGAGCTGGAGGTGTTCGAGCGCGAGCTGACGCTCCTGCTGCAGCAGGTGGACCGCGAGAAGCCGCACGTGCGCCGCCGCCGTGGAACGTTCAAACGGAGCAAGCTCCGCGCGCGGGACGGCGGCGAGCGCATCAGCATGCCGCTGGGTAAGGGGCGGGCCTGGTGGAGCTACCCGCTTTTGGCTGCCGCTCCATGGGGTGGGGCTTGCTTGCTGGCCGCGCTGGGATTGGTGTAGGGTGCTTGTGGGCGCATCCGGAAGAGACAAGGGGGTAGGGCAGTGAGTGAGGTTTTTTCTCTATGGGCGGGTTCTAGCGGAAGTATTTGCATATCAGTTTGGGAGTGGCTGGGACTGGGAAAGGGCGGGACTCAAAAGCTCTGGGAAGGCCTAGAGCGCCGGGCGGGGCTGTCGGGCTGGTGACAAGTCCCTCCACCTGCTTTACCTGTCCGAAGCTGGGGCTAGGAAGGGAGCGAGGCTGCTCCAGTCATGCAGCCACTGTGCCACTGTCTGGTGTCTCGTGAGCTGGCCGAGGGCCCGTACAGTTTTGGGGTCCTAGCTCTTTTTCACTACAGACCCTCACGTGCTCCCTTCTGCCCCAAACTCAGACTTCAAGCACCGCATCACAGTGCAGGCCTCACCCGGCCTTGACCGGAGGAGAAACGTCTTCGAGGTTGGGGCTGGAGACTCTCCCACCTTCCCCCGGTTCCGAGCCATCCAGTGTAAGAAACTTCGCCTCCCCAGTGCCATTCCCCCAGCTCCTAGACTCCTCTTTTCCAATGAGAAGAGACCGTTAATGTGCCATGCAGCTGATAAGTGGCAGAGCTAGAATTCAAACCCACGCAGTTGATTTCACTGTACTAATTTCTAAGCAGCAAATGTCAGCGGAAGGGCTAAGGGGATGCCTCACCTCGCTGCTGGACCCCAGGCCCAGACCCACCCATCCCACCCACAGTCCATCCTGGGGCTGGTGTGGAGCTGAGCCTCCCCCCTGTCCTCTAGAGTTGCCTTTGAAGGCTGAATGTCATGATGGGGGAGGACAAGGATCAGCTCAGACTCCATTGGGTTCTCCCACAGTGGAGCCTGCAGAGCCGGGCCAGGCATGGGGCCGCCAGTCTCCCAGACGCCTGGAGGACTCGAGCAATGGAGAGCGGCGTGCATGTTGGGCCTGGGGTCCTAGTTCTCCCAAGCCTGGGGAGGCCCAGAATGGGCGGTGAGTAGCTCCTGAATGTTCTGAGTGCCCCTTACCCCACCACTGTCTGCCTCCCTCTGAGACTCACAGTGCACTTCCCCCTCCCTCCCTTCACCAGGAGAAGGTCCCGAATGGATGAAGCCACCTGGTACCTGGATTCAGATGACTCATCCCCCTTAGGATCTCCTTCCACACCCCCAGCCCTCAATGGTGAGTAGTAGCATGGTCACCCCCCGCAGAACCTTGCCATGTCCATCCGTGAGTACCGGGGAAGCTGTGAAAAGCCAGAAGGCAGAACAGGAATGCTGTCCTGATAGTTTTCATTGTAGAGACTAGGAAACGGAGGCTGAGACAAAGTAGAGATAGTTCTAGAACCCAGGTCTGACCTACAATCCTGCAGCTGTGCTACCGCTCAAGCCCTAGGGATCCCGAAGTCTAGTTCCCTGGTTTAGGCTTCACCTACAAACAGACTATTCTCTAGACCTGTGACAGCTCTGTACCTTCAGTAGCCTCTAGGGCAATAAGGAAGTATGGATTTGGTAACCCAGGTGAGCAGGGCCCAGGAGAAAAGGAGACTGCCTACGCCGATGGAACCAGACAAGTGGCTGCCACACTGCTCCTCAGAGGCTCTACTGGGGACTCATGGATAGAGAAGATAAGAAAGCAGACTGCGGTCTAGGGCCTGTACTCAGTGTACCCCAGGAAGTGTGGCATTTTTCTGTTTTCCAAGATTATAACAGTACCTACTGTATGCCAGACTTTCTGTTTAATTTGTGAGGGAGGGGTTTCATTCTGTAGTCTAGGCTGGCTCTGAGCTCACTATGTAGCCCAGACCTGCCTCCAACTCACAGCAATCCTCCTGCCTCAGGCTCCCAAGTGCTAGGATTATAGGTGTGTGCTACCATGCTCACCTTATGTGGTACTGGGGAATCGAACTCGGGTACTCAGCACTTGCGCAAGTGCTTTAACAGCTGAGTTATTCCTCCAGCTCCCCACTTTTTTTTTGACACAGGTTCTTGCTCTGTAGTGTAGGCAGGCTGCTTCTAAACTCACTTTGTAGCTCAGGCTGGCATCAAACTCAGCAGTCCTTCTGCCTGGCCTACAAAGGGCTGGGATTGCAGGCAGATAATGCCTTTAAATCATTCGGCTCAGGTCTGGCAAAAATACCTACTCTAAGCAGGACCCAGTGGTATAGACCTATAATCCCAGCACTCAGAGAAGCTGAGGCAAGAGGATCACAGTTTTATTTTATTTTGTTGTGGTACTGGAAATTGAACACAGAGCCATCATTGCAAGCTACCAGCCTACCCTTTTGTGTGTGTGTGTGTGTGTGTGTGTGTGTGTGTGTCCCATGATGTTGAAGAATGAAATTATGGATGAAGGAAGCAAGGTGTAGAACAACAAGTCTTTATCTAGAAACAAAGGATAGAAGAATAAAAGCTTCCCCTATCTTGGAGAGGGTCCCAAGTGGGTTGCCCAGATATCCCCCTTCTTTTGAGGCAGGGTTTCACTCTATAGTCCAGGCTATGGTCCTGAACTCACTATGTAGCGCACGCTGGCCTTGTATACCCTGAAATCCTCATGCCTCAGCCTCCCAAATGCTGGAATTAGAGGCATGCACCACCCTATCTGGCTTATATGGTGCTGGGGAATTGAACTTAGGGCCTTGCACTTGCTAGGCAAGCACTCTAACCACTGCTTTATCTGTTTTATTCCTCCAGCCCCAGCCCATTTTTATTGGTTATTTGTAACAGAGTTTCACTGAATTGCTAAGCTGCCCAGTCTGGGCTTGAACTTGAACTTCTTGTGCCTCAGCCTGTAAATTGCTGGGATAACAGGCCTGTACCACCAGGCCACCATTTCATGCCCTGCCGGGGCAATTTAGCAAGTTTGTGAGATCCTGTGTCAAAGGGCTGGAGGCATAACTCAGTGTGAAATCCCTGGGCTGGATCCCCAGTGCCACAACACAAGCTTTGTAAACTAACTGTGATCTTAGGCAAGGCACTAACAGTTCTGAGCCTCAGTTTCTGGGGTGTTTTGTTTTGTTTTTTGAGACAGGGTCTCGCACTATAGCCCAGGCTGGTCCTGAACTCACTATGGAACTCAGGCTGGCCTTGGACTCGTGGCAATCCTGCTTCAGGCTCCCGAGTGCTGGGATTACAGGTGTGCACCACTGTGCCCAGCTTATGTGCTGCTGAGGAATCAAACTCGGTTATTTAGTGCTTGACTTAGCGCTTGCTATGCAAGAATTTTAACTGCTGAGCCATGCCTCCAACCCAGTTTTTATAATAGGAACAAAGACAGGTCCCTTTAGGACTGACTGTTCAATTACCTGTGCTGTATACATACCTGTGTTACTACTGGAGTCAGGGCACATGGGCAGAGGGCCAGGGCTACCCAGCGAGAGAGAGTGGGCTCAGAGCCCTGGGGCCCAAGTCAGTAGGGCCAGCCTTGCCCCTGGGCCTGGAGATTGTCTCTGGCTGGCCATTGAGGAACCCACTGGCCTTAGCCTGTCACTTCTTGGACCCCTGTCATTCCATCTCTGAACTCTAGGGCTCCTGACCACCTTCTGGGTTTTGCTTTTGCTGGTGCCTCAGCCTGCTCCTCACTCCCCGAGTCCCTTGTAGGCCTGGTAAAGATCAGGGTATATGTGTGCCTGGGAAGACCACATCTGGGCAAGGAGGATCTGTGTGGGGAGCTGTAGAGCAGGGAAACTACTAGATGGAAGCAAAACAGTCCTTGTTCCAGGGCTCCTGAAGGTCCCTGAGCTCCCCACTGGAAAGCTGTACCAGCCACACCTAAGCTGTGCCACCTCTGCTCACAGGTAACCCCTCACGGCCAAGTCCAGAGCCAGAGGAACCACGGAGGCCTGGGCTGGCAGAGCGCGGCAGCAGCTCCGGGACACCCAAGCTGATCCAGCGAGCACTGCTGCGGGGCACCGCCCTCCTGGCCTCCCTGGGCTTGGGCCGTGACCTGCAGCCTCCTGCGGGCCTAGGACGAGAACGTGGGGATCCCCCACCAGCGCCTCCCATGCCAGTGTCACCACCATGCCCTGCTGAACCACCCCCTACCCGGCTCATCCACCTCTCCCCCAAGACTTCCATCTCCCATAACCCGCCTACTCCCACACCCTTGCTGCTGGACCTGAGTGTCCCCTCTGGCCAGCCATCAGCCAAGAGCCCCCGACGTGAGGAGACGCCTTACGGTGAGTGGCCCTAGGGTGGGTGCAAAGAAGGCCACTATAGAGGGGAGAAGCTGCTGGGGGCTTGAGGGTAACAAGCTTCCATACTACAAATACCTGCTGGACCGCCCCCACCTGGCCCTTGGTGCACTGGAGACTCATGTAGAAGGCTGCTGTGCAGTGGGGAGGGCAGTGGGCTAGGCCAGGGGTGAAACGACAGCAGTGATGACGGTGGAGCTGGGGCCCAGCTCAGCGGTTAAAGCACTTGTCTAGCAAGCGCAAGGCCGTAGGTCCGATTCCTCAGCATCACACAAGCCTGCCATGATGGCAGGTGCCTGTAATCCCAGCACTCAGAAAGCTGAGGCAGGATGCTGTGAGTTTAGGCCAGTCTGAGCTACAGAGAGAGTCCAGGATACCAGTCTGGACTAGAGAGTGAGACACTGCCTCAAAAAAAAAAAAAAAAAAAAAAAAGACATGGTGATAGTGGTGACAATGCTGTTGGTTGGTTACTTGTGTTATGTGTGCCTGGTTATGGTTCTTTAGAGAAATTGTCTTGAGAGTGTGTGTGTGTGTGTGTGTGTGTGTGTGTATTTTTTTGAAACAGTGTCTTACTATGTAGTCTAGGCAGCTCCTGAACTCACTACTGTGTAACTCAGGCTGGCCTTGGACACAAGCTAATCCTCCTGTCTCACCTTCCCAAGTATTGGAATTACAGGGGTGCACTACCACACCTCACTTACATGGGGCTGGAGAATCAAACCTAAGGCCTTGGACTTGCTGTACAAGTGCTTTAACCACTGAACTATCCCTCAGCCCTGTTTTTCATTTTGAGACAATGTCTTACTAAATTGGCTGGGTTTGAATTTATAATCCTGCCCCAGTTCTCATAGTGTTGAGATTACAGACCTGCCTTACTGGCCCAGCTTATAGTACTCTGTTTACGTATTTACTCTGGTACTGGAGATTGAACACAGGGCTTTAGTACTGAGCTACATCTCCAGCCTCTTTTTCTTTCTTTCTTTCTTTCTTTTATAATAGGAACATATATTTATATAATACTGTTATATAAATATTATTCATATAATATTTATTTATTTTTGTGTACTGGTAATCAAACACGGGCCTTTACACTGGGCTACATCCTCAGCCCTTTTTTAAAAATCTGAGACAGGGTCTAAGTCTAATTGCTCAGGCTGGACCAAAACTTACAGTTTTCCTACCTCAGCCTTCCAGAGTGCTGGGATTATAGATCTGTGCCATTGGGCCCACTTTTTATAGTTTGTTTTAAGAGTACCCCCAAATTCCCCAAGCTGAGTCTGAACTTGGATCCTCTGGTCTCAGCCTTCTAGAGTGGATGTGCTACCACCCAGATGATACTTAACGTTTTAGGTGAAGAACTTGAAGACACAGAGATTAAGTGGCTGAGGGCTCCTGCAGTCTGTGTGGCTGTTTGTCAGCCCAGGCTTGTCTGCTCCGAGCACTCCTCCTCCACTTGTCACCTACAGACTGACGTGCTATGAACATAAAGCCTTAGAAGTTTCTATTCAGATAGTTTGCTGTGCAGATGGAGAGCCTGACTCCCACCCAACTCTGTACTCTTTGCACCCTCATAGGAGGCACCGTCTCACCGCCACCAGGAATGTCACGTTCTGCTCCTGGCACCCCAGGCACCCCTCGCTCACCACCACTGGGCCTCATCAGCCGGCCCCGGCCCTCCCCGCTTCGCAGCCGCATCGACCCCTGGAGCTTCGTGTCAGCGGGGCCACGGCCTTCACCCATGCCCTCACCACAGCCTGCACCCAGACGGGCACCCTGGACCTTGTTCCCAGACTCAGATCCCTTCTGGGACCCCCCACCTGCCAACCCCTTCCGGGGCGGCCCCCAGGACTGCAGAGCGCAGACCAAAGACATGGGTGCCCAAGCCCCATGGGCACCAGAGGCAGGGCCCTGAGAGGCCAGGCCACTCCTCCGTGCTCCAGCTGCCTTAGAGGAACCACAGCACACACTGGAACAGGAGCCAGACAGGCTCCTCTAGCTGCCTTGGTCTCCCCAGAAACCCCACCCCCACCCCACCTTGGGGATCGGGAACACTACACTGCACTGGATTGGGAGGGGCCTGTACTCCCCCATACAACCTGTAGGTCCCCTCCACTTACCTGCCCCACTGGGGCCTGACACTGTACCCAGCTGGTTAAGAGGACCAGAACCTGTCTCAGGGAATTGCCTCCAGGCATGGCACAGGGAATAGGTGAGGTGCAGGGGAGAGGGGCTGGCCTCAGCTGTCACCAGCACTTTTGACTAAGTCCTACTATTGTGGCCGCTGCCCCAGGGCTTAGTGCCTAGACTCTCCTGCCCTGGGGTCAGTAAAGGCCAGGGCTCTCTGGGTGTCTTCCTGCTGCCTTGGCCAAGGTTAGGACCTTGGTCTCGGGATCCAATGAAGCCAAATAAACCTGTAAGCTGTCTCCTCAAATGCAGCCTATTCTTTTTTTTTTTTTTAGGGGTAATCAGGAGACCCAGCCTATCCTAGGACCCTGGTGTCCTCCTTCCCCTAGCATAGTAGACAATAGTCCAGGAAACCTTGTACCCACCTGTCAGCAAGACCAGGCTCAGCAGCCCTGGTCACTCATTCAGGACTCCTCACAGCCTCCCCAGTCAGTACTCACACACACAGACCGCATCCACCTGCTGTCCACCCTTGCAAGGCCTTTCTCGCACCACATCTTTGCACAAGCCATTCCCACCACTCGAGGGCCCATGTTTGTCTTGATCCCAATGGTCCTGTTGCTGGGTAGGCACAGCCTCTCCTCCCCTGAGGATACCTTCCCTGACTGCAGCCCACCCCAGGCAGATCTCTGAACTCATAGCCCATAACCCCCCTGGCTGGCATCTCAGGGTTTGCTCTTGGTTTGTCTCAGGCTTATGGTCTAGACACATGGAATAAGCGAGCCCTCCTCCCACGGGTGGCCCACCCCAGTAGTCGGCACATGCCACGGGGATAGATGGGAGTGTAGCACGGCTCCCTTGCCTGCCCTGGCACTCCATAGCTGCCAGTCTCCATCTGCAGCCAGCAGGACAGAGGCCACTAGACAGGCACAAAGGGTCCTCTTGCTTCACCTTTCCCACCCCTAGTGCATCCATTAATTCTCACCATTCCTATCCAGGCCCCTCTGCCCTGGCCATCACCATCCCACCCACATCACCTCACTATTCCCCATAGGTCTCCCCTGGGCCACACGTGTCCTCAAATGCCTATGTCCTTACCAACCCCTGTGCCACCCCATGTCCCTCCCACACCCTAGGCTCTTGCCTGCCATGACTGGTCTCTCATTTTCCAGTGAATTGTCACCTTAGAGAAGAGCTTTTCCAGGGAGAGAGCCTCCCCAGAACACTCCCATTAACTGGGCGTCTCCTCCATAGAATGTAGGACAATGTGGGCTGGGGGCACAGCTCAGCGGCTAAAGTGCTTGCCTAGCAAGCTCACGGCCTGGGTTCTATTTCCCAATGCACGCCTATAATCCCAGCACTCGGGAGACTGAGGCAAGAGAATTGCTGTGAGTTTGAAGTCAGCCAGGGCTAGATAGTAAGTTCAGGACCAGCCTAAACTGCAGGGTACGTCCCTGCCTCACAAATAAATAAGTCGATGTTCAGCTTGCTTCTGGCCCAGGCTTCTCACCTGGCCTTCATCCTCACCACAGTGCCTAAAGTTGCAATGCCTTGCTCCCAGAAACTGGGAGGAGTGTTCTAGCTATTTATGATCACCCCATTTGTCTTGGCCACCCCCGTAGCACCTCCTCCCAGCCTTACCCCTCCCCGGTATCTTCAGAGAAGCAGGGAGTGCCCCAACTCACCACCACGCTATGGGGACTCTGAAGCCCTGGGCACAATTTACACTCCTGGTTGTGGCCCACCTGTTGGCTGTGGGGCTGGGAGCTGTGGTAGTCCAGGCTCTAGAGGGCCCTGCTGCCCTCCAGCTCCAGGGGAAGCTCAAGACTGAGCTGGCGACCTTCCAGGCAGAATATGGGGTCTGCCTACCACGTGGAGTGCTGGAGGAGCTGCTGGGTGTGGCCCTGAAAGCACAGGCCCATGGAGTCTCCAGCCTGGGCAACGGCTCAGTGGCTGGCACGTGGGACCTGCCCTCAGCCCTGCTCTTCACTGCCAGCATTCTCACCACTCCAGGTAAGGCCTGCAAGAAGCCCAGAAGGTAGAGTCCCTGGAGGCCATAGCTCCTGAGGTTCCTGTAAGTGCAGTCCTCCAGTACACTAGGTGAAGGCCAGGTTCTATTAGGTCTGCCATCACAACTGGGGCTCCCCGCACCAACACATCCCAACTGGTACCTCCACTTCAGCTGCCAGGAGAGGTGTGGCCTCCCCAGGCACCCTTTGAGAATCAAGAGAGGTACACAGGCCTCATTCACCTGACGCAAGACAGGGAACACAATACAGTGGGATGGATTCTTGGAAGAAAATATGGGACCCCTGGCTCAGGAAAGGAGGGGAGGAATTCCTGATGAGCTGTTAGCCAAAGCAAGAGGGCACAGAAGGGGGCTGGAGGAACAGCCAGCGGTTAAAGTGCTTGCCTAGTCAGTGCAAGGCCCTGGATTCAATTCTCCAGCACCACATAAACTGGGCATGGTGGTGCATGCCTGTAACCCTAGCACTTGGAGGGCTGAAGCAGGAGGATTACCATGTGTTTGAGGCCAGCCTGAGCTACGTAATGAGTTCAGGACTAGCCTGGGCTACAGAGTTAGACCCTGCCTCAAAAAAAAAAAAAAAAAAAAAAAAGAGGCAGGGGGCCGGGGCACAGCGGTAAGGGTTGAAAGAATTTCTGGCAGAGGGATCAACATGTACTTCTGAAAAAAATAAGACGACACAGCCCTACTTGTGTTTGGTTTTGAATTCTGCAGTGTCTTTGTTGTTGTTGTTGCTGTTGTCCTTACAGGGATCAAGCCCAGGACTTTCCCACTGAGCTATATCCGCAGCCCCTGCCCCCCCACCCCCCCATC
Source organism: Ctenodactylus gundi (assembly GCA_004027205.1). Lineage (NCBI taxonomy): Eukaryota > Metazoa > Chordata > Mammalia > Rodentia > Ctenodactylidae > Ctenodactylus > Ctenodactylus gundi. The sequence continues at coordinate 34,861 of PVKB01001211.1, forward strand.
CCCGCTTTTTTGAGACAGGAGCTTGCTATGTAGCCCAGGCTGATCCTGAGCTCACTATGTAGCCCAGGCTGGCCTTGAACACATAGCAGTCCTTCTGCCTCAGCCTCCAGGGTGCTGGAATTACAGCAGTTTATGTGGTGATGGGAATAGAACCAAGACAAGCACGCTAACCATTGAGCTATGCCCCTAGCTTTCCCATTTTTAATCTTTGATTTTAAGACAAGATCTCACTAAGTTACTACATTTTCTAGGCCGAGCTCAAACTTGCAATCCTGCTGCCTCAGCTTCCCATCATGCTGAGACTACAGTGCTGTGCCCCTAGGCCCACAAAAGGATCCTTTTTATATATGGGGATCAAACCAAGGGCTTTGCACCCAATCTCTTCTAGAAATTTAAAAAAAAAAAAGATAATGAGCCTGAATTCCTAGAAAGGCAGCATATTAACGAGGACAGAACAGGCCCGCCTCTGAGCAGAGCACATGGTCTGCAGCAGTCCTCATCTCCTAGCTGGCTCCCACAAGCAGGGCATCTGCAGCCCTCTTGACCAGCAGTCCCGTTCTCCTGGCCTCCTGCCTTCCCATGCTTCTGTGGCTCAAATGCCCACCCCTCATGAGAGGCTCCCTTTTTTATTTATTTATTTATTTATTTATTTATTTATTTATTTATTATGGTACTGGGGATTAAACTCAGGCCCTTCACACTGAGCTAAATCTCCAGCCCATTTTTATTTCTGAACTTGAGAGGGGTCTCACTAAGCTGCCCAAGCTGGGCCCAAACGTGTGATCCTCCTGCCTCAGCCTGCCAGAGTGCTAGGATTACAGGCCACAGGCCCAGCTTCAGGCTGCCTCTTTGTAGTCCCATATATGAACTGTAAGACACTTGCCTCTCATGCACGAGGCCAGACTCCCAGCAATGAGAAAAAGAAAGCCACGATCTCTCTGAAGTAGGACAGAAGTTCTCTGAACTGTTCCAACTGCAAATGGCCTGAGGGACTGTCTTCTTTAATCCTTTTATTTTTCCAGAAAAAGAGAAGTGTAGCTGAGAGAGAGCTTCAGGGTCTTGCCCCAAGAATCCCCAGTGAAGGAGCCGAGCCTTAGAAGTTCATGCAATTCTGGCCACCAGAGGGCAGCCTCCTATGGGAGGCCATGGAGAGAGAGGCCTGCCAGCATCCTGTCTCTTCTCCAGGTTATGGCCACATGGCCCCACTATCAACAGGTGAAAAGCCTTCTGTGTGATCTGTGCAGCCCTGGGGCTGCCCGTTTCCCTAGAACTGACGGCTGCGCTGCGCCACCGCCGGCTGCCTGTGCTTAGCCGCTCAGGTGCCTGGGTAGCTGTTCGCTGGCAGCTGGCAGCAGCCTGGGCTGCACTGCTGCAGGCCATGGGCCTGTGACTTCTGGTGGCTGGCATCTTTGTGCTGCTACCAGCACTGGTGTTGTGGGGTCTACAGGGTGACTGCACCCTGCTGGAGGCCATCTACTTTTGCTTCAGCTCCCTCAGCACCATCGGCCTTGGGGACTTGCTGCCTGGCCGTGGCCACAACCTGCATCCAGTGGTTCATGGCCTTGGCCAGCTCGTACTTCTTGGTGAGTCTACAATGGAGGGAAGGGAATCCTGGACTAGGATTCCCGTAAACCAGGAGTCCCAGGACTGGAGGAATGGCATAGCAGCTAAAGGACTTGCCTAGCAAGCACAAGGACCAGAGTTTGATTCCCCATAACCACATAAACTGGGTGTGGTGGCGCACACCTGTAATCCCAGCTCTCGGGAAGCTGAGGCAGGAGGATTGCCAGGAGTCCAAGGCTAGCCTGGGCTCCATAATGAGTTCAGGACTAGCCTGGGCTCCAGAGATCCTCTCTCAAAAAAAGAAAGAAAGAAAGAAAGAAAAGAAAAAAAGAACATGAGTCCAATGTAGGCCAGGACTGGAAGGATACTAGCATGTAGCCTTGGAAAAATCAGGCCATAGGGACAGATAATTGAAGCTATGCTCCCATTAGCACATTCCTATTAGGTTTCAATGCAGCTGCTGATCTGACAGAGGCAGAGCTTCACTCCCCCCTTGGGGGGACAGTCTTTAACTAAATTGTTCCCTGGGCTGAAGGGATAGTATAACAGTTAGAGCACTTGCCTCGCAAGCACAAGGCCCTGAGTTCATTCTCCAGCACCACATAAACTGGGCATGGTCACATGCCTACAATTCCAGTGCTCAAGAAGCTGAGACAGGACAACTGCCTTGAGTTTAAGGCCAGCCTGGGCTACATAATGAGTTCAGGATGAGTCTGGACTACATAGCAAGACCGTGTCTCAAAATTAAATAAATTAATAAAACAAACTGGTCCTTGATATCAAAAAGGTAAAAAAAGAAAAAGAAAAGCCTGGGGACTGCTGCTATAAACCGCTGGTGGCTGGGTATCACTTTAGGGCACGGTTTGGGAACTACAGTCTGAAGAATCCTGGTGACAGTGTTAGGAGAGATATGAGTGAACGCTGAGCATGGAAACACGTGTCTAGTAATCCCAGCAATCTGGAAGGCTGAGGCAGGAGGGTCACAAATTTAAGTCCAGCTTGAGCAATTTGGAGAGATTGTCTCAAAATAGTAAATTAAAAGAGCTGAGGATTTAGCTGGGAGCAGAGGCTCATGGTTCAATCCCTAGCACCCAAGGGAGAGAGGGAGAGATAAAAGTGGTGTGCGTGGTAGCAGGGTAGCAGGGCCGGGCAGAGGGCGGAGAGCATTAGGGCACCTTAGAGATGCCCCAGCAAACTCTTCTCCCCAGGTTACTTGCTTCTGGGACTCCTGGCCATGCTGCTGGTGGTGGAGGCCTTCTCAGAGCTGCCACAGGTCCGTGCCATGCTGAAGTTCTTTGTGGCCAGTGGTCCTTTGACTACTGATGACCATGGCAGCATCATTAGCCAAGATGAGTTGTCTCTGAGCACTCTACCTCCCACCACCCCCGCCTCAGAATGGGTCCCAGCTTGCTGACAGGTGTCAGGTGATCAAGTTCAGCACCTTTAATGGGGAGGATCCTGAGGAGGAGGCAACCACACCTATTTGGAGAAGATTCTAGAGACGGTGGAAGGGACTGGCCACAAGGATTTTAGAGAATGCATTAATTTTTCGGGGTGGGGGGCATGTATTAATTAAAAAGAATGGGCAACAACTCAAATTCTTTTTTTTTTTTTTTTTTTTTTTTTTTGAGACAGGGTCTCACTCTGCAGCCCAGGCTGGTCCTGAACTCATTATGGAGTCCAGGCTGGCCTTGAACTCACAGCAATCCCCCTGTCTCAGCTTCCCAAGTGCTGGGATTACAGGCGTGCACCACCATGCTCAGCTTATGTGGTGCTGGGGAATATGAACTCTGGTACTTAGCGTTTGACTTAGTGCTTGCTAGGCAAGTGCTTTAACTGCTGAGCCATTCCTCCAGCCCCGACAACTCAAATTCTTTTCGTGTCTCTCAAAATGGGCCTTGGGCTGAGCAGAGTGGCACACACCTATAATCCCAGCACTCAGGAGGCTGAAGCAGGAAGACTGCTGTGAGTTCAAGACCAGCCTGGGTTACAGTGAGTTCAGGACCAGTCTGGACTATACAGCGAGACCCAGTCTCAAGCAAAACAAAACGGTCCTTTGCTCCAGCCTCAGCAGGCGCCTGGGAACAGCCAAGCCCTCCTCCTGCCCAGACTCAGGGTGGCAGGGCCACCTTTATCAGCGTTGGGCCCCACCCTCTTCCTGCTATTGAAGCCCAAGCTGTCCAGAGAAAAGGCGGGTGCTGGTGTTTCCCTCCTTCGATTTTATTGCTTGCCAGGAACAGGAAAAGGAGGGCATGGGCAGCACTCCTGTGCCATCCCTCTCCTGCGGAGGCCAGCCCTGGCCCAGCCACGGGGACATCTGGGATCCTGGCCGCAAACAAACGCACCGACACTCACGCTGATAAATAAATACTGCCCGCTCTGCGCGGCCGCCCCGCGGCTCCAGCCCTCCCACCCGCCCCACAGTCTGCACTGCCAGCCGCCCATGGCGGCGGCCACAAGCGACACCCCCAAGGGCCGGGGCATCCCCGGTGCAGGCCTGGAGAACACGTCAGGCGCAGCTGTGGACCCGGAGATCAGAAGGGCAGACGACGTTGGCCACTATGAGGCAGCCTCAGCTCAGCACGCAGCGCTCCCGCCGGCTCAGCTGCCGGCTGAGCTTGCGGCGCCGCTGCTCCAGGCCCCGAGCCAGGCGCTCGTCCTCCTCCAGGGCACTGAGAGGGAAGGGGTTAAAGTCAGCCCCGTGCAGACCCTTAATCCCCTTAATCTCCCCGGGGTCCAGGTCCAGCCCTCCGCGAGGGCGTGTGCCCTCCTGCCTCCCCAGTTCCCGGTCCAGCCAGGTCCCACTCACATCCGCTCTTTTAGGTCCAAGTCCCGAACCAGCTCATCCCGCTGGTTCACCAGGGACACCAGCTCCTCCAGCAGAAGCTGCTCCCGGTGCTGCTGCGTATCTGTTTTCTGCCAGTCTAGGGGACCAAGACACCGAGTCAGGAGGTGCACGTCCTGGCCCTGCCCTACCCCTGGCCTCTCTGGCCCCAGTGCCCACCTTCGATGGCCAGCATGGCACGCAGCTCCCGGCTCAGCAGCTCAAACCTCCGCTCTAAGTCCTGCTCCTCGATGCTGGGTGGTCAGGTTGCCAGACAGAAAAAGTAGGGCAAAGAGGGAATGTTCAGGCTCTGAGCACTCCACGGCCCCATCCCACCTTCCTACCAGTTCCCATAGTGAACGAGGTTGACCTTAGAACTCTGGCCCAGTTCTCTTTCAGAAAAATTTTTCTCTTTCTTTTTCTTTTTCCCTTTTCTTTCTTTCTCTTTCTTTCTTTCTTTCTTTCTTTCTTTCTTTTTTTTTCCTGAGACAGGGTCTTGCTCTGTAGGCAGGCAGGTCTGCTGGTCCTGAACTCATTATGGAGCCCAGGCTGGCCTTGAACTCATGGCACCAGGCCTGGCTTATGTGGTACTGGAAAATCAAACTTAGAGACTTGCTCTTGCTAGGCAAGCACTCTTAATTGCTGTGCTACTCCTCCTGCCTCCCAGAATTTTCTTTTGTAGATGGGCCTGGTGGCACAGGCCTGTAATCCAAGCATTCTGGGAGGCTGAAGCAGGAGAGTCCCAAATTTGAGAGAAACTTGGGCTATTCAGTATCTTAGTGAGATCCTGTCTCAAAACCAGAAAAAAAAGAGAGAGAGAGAGAAAATTGGGGGGTGGGAGAATGAATGTCTCAGTGGTTAAAGCCCTTGCTTAGCAAGTGCTAAGTACTGAGTTGAATTTCCCAGCACCACATAAGCCAGGTGTGGTGGTACAAAAAAAAAAAAAAAAAAAAAAAAAGGATGAGCGGGGAACGTAGCTCAGTGGGAAGGCCCTGGGCTCAATCTCCAGTACCGCCACCCCCAAAATAAATATGTGTGTGTGTGTGTGTGTGTGTGTGTGTGTGTGTGTGTGTGTATTTAGGACAATTTTTTTTCAAAGAAGATCCCAGGACAAAAAAATAAAATGGCTGAGTAATCTTTATTTATTTATGTATTTGTTTGTTTGTTTGTTCATTTATTTTGAAACCTCAGCCCCCAAAGTGCTAGGATGACAGGCGTGTACCACCACCATGCTCAGCTAATTTTTACATGGTGCGGGGAATGGAGCCCAGGGTCTTGTGCTTGCTAAGCAAGTGCTTTAACCCCTGAGCTCTGCCCCCAGCCCCAGCAATAATTTTTTAAAAATATCTTTGTAGAAAGCAGTGAATAGTTCTAACTAAAGGTGCTAAATTTTCCTGAGCTCAACCTCCCCATCAGCCAAGGCAGGCCTGAGCTGTGGGGTGTGGTGGGGCGCCAGGGCCTGGCTTTGTGGGGACGGGGAACTCACAGCAGCTGCAGCTGGTCCTGCCTCCTGATAAGAGCATTCTTCTTGTTGACCAAGGTGAACCATTCCTGGATCAGCATCTCCTCCTGCAGCCTGTTGACACCTGAATCAGGCCAGGATAGTCATCAGGACTGCCTACTGTCAGAACCAGACAGCTGGGGTTTGGCACGCCCGAGGCCAACCTGTGTGCCTCTACCAAGCTTTCTACTCATGACTCAGCATGCCCCGCCTAATGTGGGGACCAGGACTGCCCTCGCTTCCCAGGGTCAGGGAGGCACTTTGGGGCTGGGCAGATACCACGGTGAGTGTGAGGTGAGGAGTGACGCCCCTACGTGCCCACTCCACCTGACTCCATGAGGCTCCTCAGCTGTGTCTCCACCTCAGCTGCCCGCCCATCTATCTGCCTCTGCTCCTGTTCCAGGGCCTGCAGCTCTGCACACACGTACTGACTTGTGTCCTGGAACCGCTGCTAGAAGTAGAAAGGGAGGCAGGGGATATAAGTAACCTCAGATCAGACCCTGCCTTGGGAGTGGCCACCCACCGGCTCTCCCCACCCAGACCTCCTTACCAATGCAGCATCCTCTCGTGGGCTTGGAGGCGGCTCTTCTGATGGGAGACTCCCACCTGCAAGTTGAGACCAAACTAAGGTACCCTACAGCAGACAAGTGTGCCTAGGGAGGCCCCAGCCAAGAATTTGTGCAGCCTGGGCTGAACTGAGTTACCTTCCCCTCCAAATCACTCACCAGGAGGCTGCTGTGGGGCTGGAACTGGAACTGTGGGTGGGCTAGGGGCAGGGCTTGGGTCAGGACTCAGGCCTTCCTGTTGAAAAAGGGGCAGTGAAGGCTGGAAGGGGCTCCTTCACAGCTCAGCCCGGGGCCCCCAGCGCCTCTCACACAGAGGAAGCAATCCCAGGGTCTGCCCACACAGTGCCATCTCCAGTCCTGCACAGCCTTCTTGGCAGAAGAGCTTTCTCAAGCACTTTCACTTCTCTATGGACAACAGGCCTTCACTTCTTGATCCATGGGCCATCGACCCCATACTCTGAGCCTCCAAGTCCTCAATCCTGGGCCTGGGCTGAAAGGCTAAGAAGGACCCAGAAGGCATCTCTCCTCCCCCTTCTCACCCCTTCTCCAGGTAGCCCCCTCACATCACCTGTGTCTCCTGTCACCCTGCTGGTATCTCCATTATGGCCAGGGTCCCTTGAGGTGATGCTGAGAGGCCCCAACACAGCTCTATTTCTAGATCTAGGCAATCCTAAACCAGCACCTTCATTTCCCAGCCAAAAGGGGGCGTCCTCCCACCTTGTCATTTCCCACACGTACACCACGTTAATCTTCACACGCATACTTCTGGACAGGTTGACTGGACCCACTAATTCTATCCTGGAAAGGCCAGGGCTGGAGATGTGCCCATGCTTAGTGACTTGCTGGGATTGCCAGCACTGGGGGTCTCCAACTGACAGACTAGGCCCCTTGATGGATGCTTTTCTGGCCATGCTTCTGGGTGACCAGATGGGGAGAAGGGGCTGAGCCTGTCCCCTCTGAGAGGCAACCCTGGACACCCCTGGGCCCACCGCCATCTTCTCTGGCCTGGGGAGTGATGGCTACACTGGTGCAACTCTGCACTTTTGCTATAACTGAGAGGCCTTTCTCAGACCCTCACCTATGGTGTAATTCCCACATCTCGTCTTAGCCCCCAACCTCACTACCAAGGGCTGTGGAGGCTTCAGCTTTACTTCCCTACCATCCTGAACACCACCTAGATGTCACCCTCTGGCCACGGTAATGGACTTTCAGTTCCCTAAAGCAGAGCTTCCTCTGCCTGAGATCAGCCTCCATCTTGAGCTGTACTAAGTCAACTGATGTTTTGACTCAGCTCAGTCAGTCAGCCTTCTCCTGCAGGGGGCCCCTGAGGCTCCCTCACAGCACCCCCAGGGCCTCTTGCAGGACACCTGGATCCACCCACTTCCTCAGGCTGGTGGTTAAGCACGTCTCCCTGACCAGAGAGGGCTTCTTCCAATGGGCCAGGCCCAGGAGTTGCACCTATGATGCACTGATTAGCAATGACAGCTGCTGCCTACTAAGCATGTGTGTGTCAGACAGAGCACAGAATATCACACATACTGGTTCGCTTAGCTTTCCCAATAACCCGGTGAAGCAGCACTGTGACCATCCTCTCAACTGATAGACAAGAAAACGCAGGACTGCTCAACTCAAAGTCATTCCAGGCTTAGATACTTACAGGACTTGTGTCCTGGTACACTGTAGAGAAAATCCAGGCCCGGGCAACTGAGGAGTTGCAGGGCTCCACTAAGGCATCTGGGGGAACACACAGCCCTGTGTGGGGAGTACATGTGCATGCACACATGTGGTACTGGGGAATTGAGCCATGGGCCTTACTAAGGCTATATCCAGCTCATTTTTATTTTTGAGTTTTAAACAGCGTCTCACTTAGTCACTAAATTACCCAGGCTGGGCTTGAATTTGCAATCCTCCTGCTTCAGCCTCCCAGGTACTGGGATCATAGGCCTGTGCCATCAGCTGAGATCTCCTTCTTCTTCTTCTTCTTTTTTTTTTTTTTTTTTGAGACAGGGTCTCACTCTGTGGTCCAGGCTAGTCCTGAACTCACTTCGGAGCCCAGGCTGGCCTTGGACTCACGGCAATCCGGCAATCCTCCTGTCTCAGCCTTCTGAGTGCTGGGATTACAGGCGTGCACCACCACGCCCGGCTTATGTGGTGCTAGGGAATCGAACTAGGGTACTTAGCACTTGCTAGGCAAGCGCTTTAACCGCTGAGCCATTCCTCCAGCCCTGAGGTCTCCTTGACACCACCCTGCAGTGATAGCTGCATGACAACTGGCAAAGGGTCTCATACCTTTGTTCCTCATCCTCAAGGAAATGGTTCCCAGGTTAAATGGCTTGCCCAGGGCCACACAGCCAGTCGATAGTGCTAGGCCCAGCGGAGGGTGCCACTTAACGGCTCAGCCTGGTGCTTGTCTGTAACCTAGCACTCTAGAAGGCTAAGGGAGAGAGACTTCAAGTTTAAGCCCAGCCTGGGCAACTTAGTGATTTAATACAACCCTGTCTCAAAATAAAAAATGGGCTGAGGATGTGCTGGTTTAGGATTGCCTAGGTCCAGAAATTGACATAAATGAATAAATAAGAAAAAGGAAAAGAGGAAAAGCTCAGGCTCGGAACCTGAATTCATTTGTGTACCAACACTCTTTGCCTTTTTTTTTTTTTTTTTTTGGTGAGACAGGGTCTCATTATGTAATCTAGCCTAGACTTGAAGTTGCTCTGTAGCCCAGGATGACCTTAAACTTGTAACCTGTATTCCTGGCCTCCTAAGTGCTGGGCTTCCAGGAGTGTACCACCACACCAGCTTACCTCTTTCTTTATCTCCTGGACCTTTCGTGTTCCAGACACACCACATAAAAAGAGGACAAACTAATGGGCCCTTAACCCATTACTCAACAAAAGTATGGTTTGTTTCCTTCTGAAGCAATCAAGAATTTAAAAGTGTTTTTTTTTTTTTTCAAAAAAGCAGTGACTCTTCATACTGGCCCATGAATACCCAAGAAGTAGGAAAAAGCAGAACAAGGCTTGACCTTTATGTTCTTCCTTTTTTTTTGAGGCAGGATCTCACTTTTGAGCTAGGCTAGTCCTGAACTCACTATGGAGCCCAGATTGACCTTGGACTGATGGCAATCTTCCTGACTCAGCCTCGGAGTGCTGGGATTACAGGCATGCACCACCACGCCCACCTTAGGAGGTGCTGGGGAATCATCGAACCCAGGGTCTTCAGCTTGCTAGGCAGGCGCTTTAACTGCTGAGCTATTCCTCCAGCCCCTAGCCCTAAGGTTAAAGAACCTATCTTGGGCTGGAGGAATGGCTCAGCAGTTAAAGCATTTGCCTAGCAAGCATTGTGTACCCTGAGTACCCAAGTTAAGATTACCCAGTGAAAATTTTCCATATCCATTGAAGCTTTAATAAGGACCTGTGCTGGCTGGTGAAATTCCCCATTTGTAAAACAGATCATTCCTCCCTGGTAAGGGGACTGGGAGGAGCTGCGGGGTCATGGAGCAGAGGCCGGGGTGAAAGAGGCCACCTCAGCAGCACTCAAGCTACGCGTGCCAGGCCTGAAGGCAATTTCAGTGCTTCTTCCTCGCCTGGATTCCCCTTGCTCTCGCCCCCAACACAGCCCCTCCTCCAGGAAGCTTTGCTAGCTGGCCTGGAAACACCCTGCTCTTCTTATGGAGTTACTCCAGCCCCACCCCGGCTTTAAGGTATCTGACTCCAGCCTTCTCCAGACCTTCGGGACCTCAGAAGGGCGGAGTGATCCATCTCCTACCCCACATGTGGGGGAAAAGGTGACCAACGAGGGGTCTCCTCCCACCTCATGGGTCAAATATACCCTATAGGCCAGGGATGCAGGAGGGCCAGACTTAGAAGGTCCAGATGCTGGGATATGGCCCAAAGGTTAGAGCCTTCCTCTTTTAAGACTTAAAGAGCCACTAACACACTGTAACCAGCAAGGCTAATGGTAACTGTGCCCACTGATGCCTGCCTGCCACATCTCTGATGGGTGTCTATGGTGTCCCATCTGTTTCACATTCTAGGCTCAGCCCTGTGACTCTGAGCTGACTCTCAGGGCTCCTGCTCCCAGCCTGGCCTCACACCACATGGGAGCATTTTGGGAGATGTCTGGCAGCTCTCCAAATGAGTCCCAGACTTCCTGCTGCCAGTTTTGGTGTTCCCCCAGTTTGTCTCTCTACTTAAGAACCACTGCTTCTACTTCTTATCATCTTATCAACTAGCTCAAAAAATAGCTGCTTCTTCCAAAAAGCCTTTCTCAGTTGATTCTCTTCAAACTCAAGGGCCATCATTGGACAGGGACAGGCATGCAGCGGCCTGACAGAGCTGCACCTGCTGTCATAGATCACAGTTGCACACTTGGGAGGCTGAGGCAGGAGGATTGTTATGAGTTCAAGACCAGCCTAGTCTACATAGTGAGTTCAGGACCAGCCTGGACTACAGTACAAAACCATGTTTCAAAAAATGGGCTGCAAGAATAGCACAGTGGTTAATGAGCTTGCCTAGCCAACCCGAAGCCCTGGGTTCAATTCTTCAACACCATATAAGCTGGGGCTGGTGGTGCACACCTGTTCTCCCAGCACTTGGGAGGCTGAGACAGGAGAATTGCCATGAGTTCAAGGTCATCCTGGACTCCATATTAAGTTCAGGACCAACCTGAGCTAAAAGAGTAAGATCCTGTCTCAAAAAAATTACCTACTTACTTACTTACTTGATTAACAGTTAAAAAGTTCTGATTCTCTCTCTTTTTTTTTTTTTTTTTGAGACAGGGTCTCACTACATAGCTCAGGCTAGTCTCAAACTTTCAGTCCTCCTGCCTTAGCCTCTGAGTGCTGGGCTTATAGGTATATGCCACCCTGCCTGGCTGGCCTGAACTTTAGTGATGTGAATCCTTGAGAAGTCCTCGCTCTCTCCAGGACCATCTGCCTTTGAGCATAGTAACATGATCCCTGGAAGACTAACCTGAGATCCACAGGGAGTGGAGATGAAAATATAGGCCTAAGCAGCGTCTCCTACCTCCAGCCTCCCATTATAGAAAAAGCGGAATCCAAGGGTAGTGGCACATGACTGTAATCACAGCACAACAGGAAGCTGAGGCAGGAAAATCAAGTTCGAGACAGGCTGGCAACTTAGTCACTTAGTAAGACCTCGTTTCCAAATAAAAAATTAGCCAGCCTGGTGACACAGACCTATAATCCCAGCACTCTGGGAGGCTGAGTCATGAGAATCACCAAGTGCGACCCTAGTCTTGACAATCTGACAAGATTTTGTCTCAAAATCAAAAATGAAAAATTTAGCTCAGAGAGGACTCTGGGCTCAATCCCTGGTACCACCAAAGTAATACAAACTAAAACGGAGCTGGAGGTGTAGTTCAGTGTGGAGGTCCTCAGTTCAATTCCCAGTACCACCATCACCACCACCAAAAAAAGAAAAAAAGTAGCAACTGGACTCCAGAGTCTAAGGTGAACACCCACATCAGGGAATCTTGGGAGCTCCCTGAGAACAAAAACTCTGCTCCTATCTTGCGGCAGGGTGGATGCTGATGTGGTCACCACCAAAAAAGGAAGGTCTCCACTCACCTAACAGTCCACAAAGCGCTGTGCTGAGGGCAGACAGTATGGACCCTTCTGGGAACTTCTTGCTACAACCCATAATTCCCCAAATTGGGCGATAAACATTAAAAACCAATGACATATCCCAGGCTGGTAGTCAAGTGGACATCCTCTTTGAACCTGGTGGTCCTCGGCTGAAATATGTCCCCTGACGAGGACAGCTCACTCTCACACCAGGGTCTGCTTCTGCAGCTCGGTCACAGAAGCATCTTTCTGAGTCGCCCTGCTTTGAAGCTGCCACTCCCACACCAGCCAGATACAAGCACTCACCGCAGCCGCGGCTCCTGCAGCCCCAGAGTCCGGGTCGTCCACAGAGAAGGAACTGCTATTCCGCAGCCTTGAGCGTCTCTTCTTTAGCAGATCAGCGTCACGCACGTGAGAAAAGGAGCCATGCGCTCGTGGGGGTGGCACGGGCCCGGCCTCCCCGTTGACAGATGGCTGGCGCAGTCTCACTCCACCCCCACCTCCCATCACCCCCGCCCCATTCACCAGTCCCTCCACTGAGGGGCCAGAGGACGAGGGCACCTGTGCCCCAGGGCCCTCAGCCTGGGCCTCTGGAGTGTGTGTTTCCCTGACGACATCAACCTTGTCATTCTTGGAGGTGCAGCCCGTGCCTGTGCCCTTGGAAGCCACTCTGGGGACTGCCCTGTCTGCACGGTTCACTGCCTCCACGGGCTCCTTGGACACCTCAGTCCCATGCTCTCGCAGCCGCTGTGCCAGGCCGCCAGCATCCAGGTCATCAGGCAGCTTTGGCTGGGCACTGCCCACTCGGTACATGCCTACACCGCCACCGCCCTCCAGCTGGACCAGCTGGAGC
>PVKB01001211.1:47851-288675 GCA_004027205.1 Ctenodactylus gundi
GGGCCCCCCCCCCCCCCCCCGTGGGCCTGCCCAGGGCGTCCTGGCAACTTGGGGAATCACCTAGCAAGGACTCCAGCCTCCTGTGGAGGGAACTCTAGCAACCGGGTCTGCCCTCACTTTACTTAGCAACCACCCACCCTCTGTTAGCAAAGAGTAGTTTTGGAAAAACCATCTAAGGGAAACACAGAGTTTTGTTTTTTCGTTTTGTTTTTTCTAAAACACTAACACTGAAGTAAGGAAAACAATTTAATGACCAAAAGGGCTTGGGTGCTGCAGCCTACAGATTTCCAAGTTCTCAGGCCTGCAGCCTCTATCCCTCCAGCCGTGGCTCCTTTCCATCTCACCTGCTTGTTGTTCTGTTTGATGTTGAGTGGGTCAAGGGTGGCATAGTCACTGCAGAGAGAGCGCTGGTCAGAGGCTGACCCCACACTCTCCTCTGGGCAGCTTCCCATTCATCCCATACCCTCCAGCAGCTCACATTTTGTCCGGGTAGAATCGGTGCAGGATGGCACAGAAGGCCAGGCCGTTACGCCAGGATGTGGTAAAGTTGGTGATGCGTACGCCACGGTAGCCAGTGGTGACCTCCTGGCACCACTCCAGCAGGGACTGGCTGGAGCTGACGAGGGCAGATGGTGCCTAGAGACACAAGGATGGACTTAGGAGATATGTTTCTGGAACCAGTGTCCACTGCTCCTTGGAAATGCTCAGCCCTGCTACAAAACAGGTCTGAGTTTTCAGGGGTCATCAAAGACCAATGGTCAGAACCATGGTGCCAGGCAAAAGATTTCCAGCCGGGAGTTATCTGCCAAGGTCACCTTGGCAGCCAGGCAAGATCAAAGGTCACCAGCAGCCAAAACTCAAGGTCAGCCCAGAAAATAAGCTTAGAGGTCCAGCTCCATGCGGCCCAGGGAAGAATGACAGAGTGGGAGAGCCAGGGCATCCTGAGGGAAGAGGAGAGGAGTGAGCTCCTAGAAGCTGAGCCCCCTACCAAGCCCCCTCTCAGTCTACCAGGTGGGTCCATGCAGAGCCACCACCGCTCAGCCCCAGGTTAGTGAGAAGAAGCAGGCTGGGCCCTCAGCAGCCCCCATCCCTACCTGGCTGCCCAGCAGCCTCCTGTCCTCTTCAGGCTCCTCTGGGGAAGAGGCCCCTGAGGGCCCTGGCAGCCCAGCCCCTGCCCCACTGCCGACCTGAGCCTCAGTCAGGCTAGCCTCTTGGAAGCTTTCCTCAGTGTCTTTCTTCTCAGTTCCCAAGACCTCAGTCTCTGCTTCCTGGGCCTCAAAAATACCAGATTTGTTCTCTGGGGGACCTAAAATTGCCATTTCTCCTTTCTGGGTCCCCCAAGCCAGAGGCTCAGCCTCTGATGCCTCCAGAACTCTAGCTTCTGCTCCCTGGACCCTCAAGACTTCAGACTCTGCCTCAGATGCTTCTGAAACCTCTGCTTCTACTTCCTGAGACCATAACCCTCTCTGCTTGGTGACTAGGCCCCCTAAAACTGCACATTTGAGAGCTCTCTCAATTCCAATATCTGGCTGTTGGATCCCCAGAGTCTCAGCATTTGCCTTCTCAGACTCTGAAACTGTAATTTCTGTCTGTTGAGTCCTTAGTGCCTCAACCTCTGGCCCAGAGATCCCCGAACTCCCAGATGCTGTCTCCTGGACCCCAAGTATCTCAGTTTCTACTGTCTTGGTCTCTAATTTTGAAACGCCCGAACGTTTTATCTCTGTCTCTTGGACCCCTGATTTCTCAGACTCTGCTATCTCAGCTTCTATCCCTGGGGCCCCTGACCCACCTACTTCTGTCTTATGGATCTCCAATATTTCAGCTTCTGCTATTTCTGTTTCTATCACTGAAACCTCTGAGCCCGCTCCCTCTGTCCTCTGGGTCCCAAACTCTTCAGCTTCTGTTGTAGTCTCTATCCCTGGAATCCTTAAAACACCCACCTGTGTCTCCTGGGTCCCCAATGGCTTAGACTCTGCCATTTCAGCTTCTAAACCTAGAACTCCTGAGGCCTGAGCTATCTCCTGGATCCCCAGTATTGCAGCCTCTGCCTCTCCAGCCTCTATCTCTGGTACCCTAGAATCTCCCACCTCTATTTTCTGGGCTCCCAATATCTCCGATTCTACCCTCAGTACTCTGGGACCCTCAGACATCTCCTGGGTCTCTAACAACACAGATTCTGATCTGCTTGGGTTTGTCCCCAGAACTACTGAACCCCAATCCTCTACTTTCTGGGTCTCAAACAACTCAGATTCTGCTGTTCTGGCCTCTGCTTCTAACAAACCTGCAATCCCCACCTCCAATTCCTGGACCCCCAGGGCCTCAGGTTCTATCATATTAGTTTCCATCCCTGGAACCCCTGAACCCTCAGTTACAATCTTCTGGGTCCCCAATATTTCAGCCTCTGCTTCCCAAGCCTCTCTATCTGGTACCCCAGAATCTTCTGTCTCTGTCTTCCAGGGCCCCAGTTTTTCCGCCTCTGCTATCCTAGTCTTTTCCCTTAGAACCGCCGAGCCCTCAGCCTCTTTTTTCTGGGTCCCCAACACTTCAGTTCCTGTTATTGTATCCTTTCCCCCCAGCATTCCTGAAACCCCTAACTCTGTCTCCGGGGTCCCTAGTATCTCCACCTCTACTGTCCCAGCAGCCTTGGACTCCCAGATCCCTGATGTTGCTGTCTCTGTCTCCTGGGACCCCGACATTTCAGCTTCTGCTGGCCTGCCCTCACTCTCTGGGAAGCCTGATCTTCCTGCTTCTGTCTTCTGGGTCCCCAGGATCTTTGCCTCTTCAGCTTCTGCCTCCCAGGCCCTCAGGTCACTGGATAGTGCTCTGGGGTCAACTGATAATGAAGTCCCCTGGAACCTGCTCACCTGGGGCCCAGTGCTTGCGGCTCCAGCAGAGGGTCCCTGCTCCAGGCCTATCTTCCCAGCACCAGGGGCTCTGTCCCTCATGGATGTACCTCCTCTATCCTGGCCTGCAGTATTCCCATGTTTCCTGAGGTCACTGAGTTCCCCGGAGTGCTCTGCAGACTCTGCCAATGGTGGGCTCAGGCCTGAGGTAGCTTCTTCCTGGGTGCTGATCCCCATATGTCTCTGAGAGCCCCTTGGAGGAGCCTCAGGAGTCACCCTCATTCTTGCCTCAGGCATTAGCACTATTGCCTCTGGTCCCTTAGTGGCCACATGTCTCACTTTTAACTTCTGCTCAGTATCTCCCTGACTAAGTTCTGAACTCTCATCAGCGTCCCCAGCTGTGACCCTTGACCTTCTAGTATCCCCCTGTCTGACTCTTGGCCCATGCTCAGTGTCCACCCTGCTATCCTTTGGCCTGTGCTCAGCCTCTCCCTTTTCGCCCTCAGGTCTCTGGCTACTCAAGGTGTCTTTGCAGCCCTCATTCTCAATGTTTGGGCCTGGCCTGGGTCCCTGGGCCTCTCTCCTTTCCTTAGGGCTTGTCAAGGCCTGGATCTCCCCAGAAGAACCCACTCTTGCTAGAGGAGCCTCTGAGGCATTGGTGGTCTCGTCCCCCTCTGGAGGGACTGTGGAGTGGGGAGCATCAGAGCCCTTCTGGAGACATGGGGCCGGGGTGGGGGCTGTGTCCTGGCCTGGCTGCTTCGAGGACCTGAGGAAAGAGCAGAAGGGAGTGTTGGAGGGGTTGCTCCTCTGTCCTTTAAACTTCTGGCACACTGGGAATCAGCAGAGGTGTAGAACAGCTCCAACATTAGACTGGGGCTGGTTACAGAGCTCACCTTGCCTCTGGTGGGCTTCCTGGGGGCCTTGAGGCTTCAGGCCCCACCTGGCCCCCAGTGACAGTAGCTGCTTGTGATCCCTGGCCCCGGGAGGTCCTAGCCGGAGGCACAGGGGTACTCACAGAGGCTGGGCTGGAATCCTTAGTCCTCAGAGGGCTGGCAGCTGGATAGATAGTGAGGGAGTATTGAGGCCTGAGCCCTACAACCCCAGGTCCAGATGCTACCCCAGTCCCAGCACAGGCCTTACCTGCCTGCCGGGGCCCCACTGGACCCTCATCTTCCTCTTCACAAAGTGTCTTCAGTTCTCGAGAGGCATCTGGGGGTGGGGGGTCAGAGATGGGAGAGGACGAATCAGCTTAGAGCAGGGCCCTACATGTTGGACCCCTCCTCGCCCAACTAGAGTAAAGGGCCTACCTGGGAATGGCCCCAGCCTCAGAGCTCCACCCCGGCCTTCAGAAGAGACAGGCCCACAGATGCAAAGAGAGAAAAAGAAGAAAAAAGAGAAGCACAAGGAAAGACAAGGAGAAGGCCTTAAGGAGGAAGACGCAAGCGGTAAGGTCAGGCAAGAGGGGGCTGCTGGACTGCAGCCACCCTGGGCTTCAGACCCAGCTTCTCAGGGAGGGTTCAGGTCAGGCAGGTACCCAGCAGGGAGTGAGAGGGCCACTGGCAGGACGAGGCACTGAGAACCTGTCCTGCAGAACTCAGCCAAGGACTAAGGTCACCACAGGACCAGAAACAAAGCTGGGACAACCCGGGGCTGTCGGGCAGGTTCAGACCGCTCGGCAGTAATGAGCTCTAGTCATGGATGTACGTAAGCTGGCCCTACTCGGCACAGCCAGCGGCGTGTGGCCCACATACACCCACCCTTAGTCCTTGGCAGTATCAGCCCACGGCAGGTCATGAGCCTACCTGGCTGTGGGCCTCGAGACCCCAGGCCATTAGCCTCGTCCTCGTCACTTTCAGCAAAGTCATCCAAGTTACCCACATCACTAGGCTTCACGCTCATGAGGCTGGCCAGACTCTGCATATCATCATCCCTGGGGGTCAGAGGCCAAGAGTGAGGGCTGGAGTCAGAAGTCCCAAGCTGGAGCCAGAAGGGTAGGTGGGCACTCACGTGGCACGGCCCTCCCGCAGCAGGACCCCCGAGAGGGTGAGGCTCAGCTCCGCATGTACCACCTTCACTGACTTGGGCTTCAGCCGTAGCCGCAGGGGGACCTGGGCTGGCACAGGTCCTGCGTGGCGGGCCAGGTCCACCTCAGCTGTGGCCAGCACCTTCCGCTGTCCCTTAGACTCCTATGGGTGAGCGAGGGATAGAACCAGGGGCATCAGTGGTGCCCTGAAATTCCTGAGACCCCAATGCTCAGTTTACCCTGGCACTCACATTCTCGATAATAAATGTCCACTCTTTGGCCTCGTACTGATCCACATGAGGGTCCTAGGAAGAGGGGCACAGGTAAGTTTGGGGATGGGGCTTGGAGAAGGCCATGCAGAAAGAAGAGCCTATGTTGGCGCGGGATGAGAAGGATGTCCCTGGGCTGTGGCCCAGCTTCTGATCCTTTCCGACTGCAGATGTCAGAGAAGCACCGCTTTCTCCAAGAGGGCCTCCTAAGCCACTGGTGCTAAGCAGTTCCACCCCACAAGAAATTCTTGGTCCCACCCCTCTTCTTCTTCTTTTTGTTCTTTTCTTTTCTTTCTTTCTTTCTTTCTTTCTTTCTTTCTTTCTTTTTTTTTTTTGAGACAGGTTTCTCTGTAGTCAAGTCTGGTCATGAACTTACAGTGTAGCCCAGTTTGGCTTTAAACTCACAGCAATCCTTCTGCCTCCACCACCCAAGTACTGGGATTACAGGTGTGTGCCACCATGCCCAGCTCAGCTAATTTTTATGTGGTGCTGGGGGATTGAACCCAGAGCATTGTGCATACTAAGCGAGTGTTTAATCACTGAGCTAAACCTCCAGCCTGTACCCATGTCTTCTGTTTGGATGAACAGTCCACCTGGGGATACCACGGCTACCCAGAGTTACAATGGCCTGCCCATCCCCACCTGTGCCACAGGCTAGAGACTCACCCTGTACAGGGTCACAGAGATGTCCACATTCTCGGGCACCATCCACACCACGGTGCCCCGGTATGGGTTCTGGATGCCCGGCTGCCAGCTGTGGGCCTGCAATGGGCAGTCTGAGTCTCTCCCCTCCCATGCGTGCCCTCCCCTCCAACTCTGACCCCATTTCTCTTTCCCTGCAGGTTCTCCCTCTCTCAGCTTTCTCCTCAGCACTCCTCTGGCCCCTTCTCAGCCCGGAGCCCCTCTTGTCATCATCTCTCACCTTGGAGCAGATGCGTCGGTTGCGCCGGGTCCACACTACCACCAGTTTATCTGGTTGCCTGGAGCCAGAAAGGGTGCTGCTTAGCCAGGCCCACCGAGTCTCCCAGCTCCCCTTCCTCCCCCTCAGCTCCCTCAGGGTCTTCCTTCTGGGCATCCCCTAGCCCCTGGGCCATCTCTTATCTGGGGCCATGGGTGCAGGGTGGGGCTTCTAAGGCAGGGAGTGGCTGAGGCAAAGGGCAAAGGCCTAGACCGTTTGGGCCTGCAGAAACTATAAAGAGTGAGAGACAGGGAAACAGACAGAGGGACAGATACTTACCCACTTGGACACCAGAGACAAGGAGAAAGAGGGCCTCAGAAATCCACTCACTTGCAGATTATTTGGGCAGTGCCCACTACAAACCCAGTCCAGTTTGGGGGCCAGAACAGAGAAAAAGGAGAGGCAAGACCTTTCCAGAACTGAGGACAGGGAGCTGGGGGAAAGAGGGCCCAGCAGGAGGGCAAATACATAAAGTTTTTTTTTTTTTTTGAGACAGTATCTCAATCTGTAGCCCAGGCAGGTCATAAACTCACTATGAAACCCAGGCTGTCCTGGAACTCATAGCAACCTTCCAGCCTCAGCCTCCTGAGAGCTAGGATTGTAGGTGTGAATCACCATGCCCAGCTTATATATGGTACCAGGGAATCGAACCCAGAGCCCTGTGCTTACTAGGCAAACACACTAACTACTATGCTATTCCTCCCGCCCATAGCAAATGAATCTCCAAGCTATCTTCAGGGGGTGAGAGACAGCCCCTAGGGTCTCCTTGAGGTTGGGTGTCTTAACAGAGTCAAAAGTGGGGAGAAGGATGGGCCACGGAAGGATCTGGAGAAAGAGGGCTGCATGTGGGAGGCATGTAAGTGCAAGGGTACATGGCTGGGGGAGGGGCAGGGGCAGAAGGTGAGAATAATTATGCCCAGAGTGACACAGGGTCAGTTTGTCCTAGACTTTCACACAGAAGGCTACCATGCGAGCCCTATGGCTGGCCTCCAAAGCCCCAGAACCCAGGGCCCCGGACAGCAGCTTTTCAGGAAGCTGATGATCACACAACCCACCTAAGCTGAGCAGCATGTGCGAGACGGATTCAGAGGAGAGGCAGAGAAGTGTGGGAGACAAAGGGAGAGAGACGGCTTACATAGGGCCTAGTCCCAGACACAGAGCTGATGTGGCTGGGCCCAGGAGAGAAGTCCCCGCTACGTCAGTGTCCAACTCCCCCCTTGAGGATGGGGATGGCTGAAGGGAGCCAGGCAAAGGTGATGCAAAGCCCTCCTGCCTGTTCTCAGCCTCTGTCCCTCCCAGGGACAAGCCGGGTAACAGGCTCCCCTGTGACCCCTGAAGATGCTGAGGCCTAGAGAGATAGCCAAGCAAGGTCATATGGCTGAGCGTAAGTTTCCTCCAGCCTAGAGCTAAGCTCCCTCCCCAAGCCCCAAACTGCAGGCAAGGGCCCAGCAGGGATAGCCAAGGGGCCTTCCCAGAAAGGGGAAGCAACACGGGGTGCCTATGCAGGGCGGGGCCTGGCTAGGAAGCCTGACTCAGGCCAGGCACACCCTCCTGGGGAGCTGCAACCTGGGCAAGGGCAGCTTCCTATCCTGGGCTCCGGCTGAGAGGCTGGAAGGGCCGCCCTGCCCGGCCACCTGTGACTCAGCCACACGGACACCTCTTGCACCCTTGGCCTGCTCTCCAGACCATGCCCTGGGTCCCTCTGGGCTCTCACAGTATGTGTGAGCAGAAGCCGGAGGCCCCAGGCTGGAGTTCAAGTGCCAGCTCTGTGCTGCTACCACATCTACATCCCATCTTCTCTGGTCTTCTGCCCAATCAGGGCCCACTGGCAGGCCCAGAGTGAGCTGCCCCAGGAACCCCACCTCTGCTCACTCCCCTGCCCAGGACCCCATGCTCCCTTCCTGCCCCAGCCCTCTCCCTCAGGAACCTAAATTTAGGCCTGCCTGGCGGGTGAGGCCCCCACAGCTGTGCCCTAATCCAGCAAAGGAAACTGACACTAGTAAGCACATATATTTAGGGTGTGACGCAGGGGGCCTGGCAGCTGCGTGTAGGAGCATGTGAACCAGATGCCCCTGGGCCCTTTGGCAATCGAGACCAGGGCTTGTACCCTCTCATGTGTCCGTCACCCCCGCACCCCACTGCCTTGCCCTCTGCGGGACCTCTCAAGTCTCAGAGCCTCCTAGGTCCGGAGGGCCCTTTAAGCCGCTCTGCCTGCCTCCCTCCTGATCTCTCCAAGCGCTCAGTTTCCCCTTTTAAGGACATCGTGGAGACATTTCTAGCAGCCCGGCACTGGCTTAGGTTGAAGGCGGTGGGAGGTGGGGGTCTTCTGGCTCAACTAGAGTGCAGAGGAGGGAGGATAACATTATCCAGAGCTGAACTGAAGTCTACGAAGCTTCTGCCCCTGCCCAGGCCACCTGTAGACCTTGAAACTTGCTCCCTTTTCCAGAGCCACCCTGAACCATCTCTCTAGCCCAAGGCATGTGGCCTCCCTCCCTAAACCATGACCACAGCCAGGGAAAATGCAGGCATAGACAGATTCTGAGGCGCAAGCCTGTCCCCCACCCTGGAAGCCTCTCAAGGCCCCAGCTCTACTGGGCCTTCGAACTGGTGGGCACTCCTGAGTCTCCCAGTGGCAGGGCACAAGGGCTTACCAGGGCGGGGAGGGGGGGAACGTCCCTTCGGTCCCTTTGACAACTGAACCGCAGGGCAGGGGTTTGTGGCGCTCTAAGGGCTGGGCTGAGTCCTAGTCGGTAGTGGGAAGCCTTCCCACCCACTTACCATTTTTTGGTGCACTCCAACACCAGTTCGTGGTAACAAGCCACAAACTGAAACTTGGCGGCCCGCTTGCCCACGCGCTGCAGGCGCTTCCACACCGAGGTCATGGTCACTGCCGCTTCCGCTGCCCACTTTTCAGGGCCAAAGACCCCACCGGACAGCACACGCTGGCCTGGCCGAGGTTCCCATGGCCTTCGGGGCTTCTAGCTGCCGTTACCCGCCCCGTCGGTGCGAAGGTGCTCGGGCCATGCTCCCTGCTCCTGCCAGCGGGATCCACCGGGTGCTCTGGCTGTGTTGGCGGGGACGTCCTGGGCGCGCCAGCTCCTTCGGAGCACGGAGCGGCTAGAGCGCGGTTTCCTGGAGCCGCACCCCCGTCTGAAGGCGGGCGGGGCTTCAGCACGGGGCGGGAGCGGGACCGGAGCGTGGGGGGCGGGGTGACCAGGCTTCCGGGGCCTCACTCCGCGATCAACGTGGGGGGTGGTGAGAAACGCCGGAGCGACGCCCGAAAGCCTCGGTGCTGGCCTAGGCGAAGTGGACGGGGTCGCACGGGCCAGGTTGGGGCGGTGGGCACGGAGAGTCGGTAACCTGTAATTTGGCGCTGCCCTCGAAGGGGCTGCCTGGGCCACCCCTCTCTTCCGGCCCAGGAACCGAGCCCTTTTCACAGGCTGGGAGAATAGAGACCCAGAAACGGGAAGGGATTTACTTGCCCAGGGTCCTGTGAGCATCTGGGCCAAAGCCAACCGTCCTCAGCTCTGGAGAGGCAGACTTTTGCTGCCACTTACCATTAACCAGGGCAGAAAGGTGCGGGGTCAGGAAGCAACCTCTGCCACTTGGTCCTGTCAGTGCAGCACCTATGCCCGATCCTCTCCCAACCTGAACCTCATCTCTCAAGACGGGAGACTATCCCAACCTCCCAGAAGCAGTTGGAGGTCCAAATCCTGACTTTTAATTAAGTTTGGACAAGGTACTGACAAGGTACTGAGCCTCAGTTTTTAGGTCTGCCAAATGGGGATAATTATAGTTCTACCCTTTGTAGACTCACCGAAAGGATTAAAATTTGAAAGCATTTAGCACAGGGCTTGGCTGATTTTGCCAGTTCTCATCAAATGGAATCCGTTATCACAGAGGGGAAAATATGCTGGTGTTTACTCTCCCTCCCCTGGGAAGCCTGCCCAAGCAGGCTGTGTTAACAGATTAGTGTTTATCGCTTACCCACTGGCTTTGCATGGTAATGAGCATCTGCAGGTGTCAGTCCCAGAGTCAGAGAACTACCCTGGGGCAACCCATCAGCATGTAACCTCTCCTGTCAGGCCTCCAAGGTTTGCGATGGAAGAGGCAAGCATGGTGTTCGAGCTGGGCCTAAGAGTGCCAGTTGGGTTGCATTTCGGGGCCGGGGGGAGGGGTGTGTGACTGTGCTGCTGGGCGTAGGCATAAGCGACGGGTATGCCTCAGTGTGCAACTATGCAAGTCACCCTGGCAGGCTGGAGCCCCTCGCGGCGCCCAGGCCCAGCTGTGTGGTCCTCGGTCTCTCCTGTTGGGAAGCTCTTCCCGTAAAATGCTAAAGAACTCTAGTACTACTCTAGCGGCCAGGGCCAAGGGAGGAGCTACGCAGCTAACATGAGACCAAGGATGGAGTGGGAGTCTGGAACCACACTCAGGCTGCACCGCTGCTAAGGTTTTAGCACCAAAGCTCGGAGAACTGCTCCCTCCAACTCCGCTCCGGGATTGTCTGGTCTCAACGTCACTCCTCCCTCCACGAGGTACTCTCAGGCCATTCATGGTGGCTCTTTTCCCTCTCAGGCCGAAGGGCCCCTCGTAGGCGACGGCCCACCCATTTCCTGTTACCCCAACCCCGCCCCCACTTGGGGTGGAAAGTTTCGCTCCTCAACTCCTCAAGATGGGCGGCTCCTTCTCCTTCCTTCCCGGCTGGCCAGGAAAGCCCAGAGTGGGAAGGGGGGCGGGGGGATAGGCTCCCAGGCCGCCAGCCTGAGAAGGGAAGTGACTCTACCGCAGTCACATAGTGGCCGAGCCGGGAACAGCCCCTACCCGTCCCAGCCCAGGATTTATACCCCACGCCTGCAAAGGCTTTCATTCCGGGTCTCGGGCGCCACCTGCCGGCCGAGCGCACGCCGCACCTGCCAGAACCGGCTCCATTCCTGCCCCAGAGCAAGGCAGTCAGAACACAATGCTGAGAGTATTTATTTATCTTACGGGCCCAAAAGGCTGGCCTCTAAACTTAAATATTCAGCAGGGGGCCTCATCCTGTTATGGCCGTGGGTAGGTGCAGGGATGGATATTGGAGCCCTTACCCAGGGCAGCGGAACCCAGGGAGGAGAGATGGGGTGCCCCTGAGCCAGGAGCTGCCGATAAGCAGCAAAAGGTGAGAAACAGGTGGGAGTCAGGCACTCATCCCAACCCCAGAGACGCCAAGGGGAGCAGAAGAGGCTCTGGGCCCCACACCAGACCGAAGGCTGGCTAAGCTGGGAGTGCATGTGTGCAAGAACTGGAGGCCCCAGTGCCATGGGCAGAGGCTGCGACCTAGGTGCCCACCCAGTGCCAGTTAACGGGTGGGGGGTGGCAGGTTTGCCTGTGGGGCACGCGCCTTGCCCTCCTGAGAGGTCAGGTGAGGCGGTACAGGTGAAAGAGCAGGCACTGTCATCTGAGGACTGCTGAAGGGAGAGTTCCAAGCCTTTGGCATGGCTCTATTCCCACCCATCCAGCTCTTCAGAGGTTGATGTGGAAGGCGTCCTGCAGCCACTGGTCACGGGCATTGTGCGTCTGGGGCACAGTGAGGGGTGGGGGGTCAGGAGGCAGGCTGGCATCAGGTGGCTCATCATCATCAGATAGACCGGCGTCGGGTGGGTAGGAGCTGTCCGAATGCAGGGAGGATGACAGGTCCTGGCATAAGCTCAGATCTTGGCACAGATGCTTGTAGTCTTGGATTGACTCATACAGGCCCCATAACTGGCACAGCAGGGACATGTCCAGCTGCCGAAGCCCCACCTGGAGACAACTGATGGTAGGTTGGAGTTGGGGCCCAGGCCACCCCAACCCTGCCCTCCCGGAATCCAAGGCCTCCAACCCAGCCCACAACCCTAGCCGATCTTCCTGTACTCCTAAGTGAAAGTTTTGGGGACAACAGGCAGCACCTACAAGCCATGAGACTTTAGGCAAGCCATTGACCCTCACCTGTAAAATTGAGGTAACATCCACTTTAGGATGAAGTAACCGAAGTAAAACATTTTTAAAAATTACAACTGCCATGCGCTCCGACTACTGTTGCAAACCCCGGTGACACTTAGACCTGCCCCATCGCAGTCCAGTACCTCTGCGCTCCGCCCTGCCGCGATCCTCACGCTAAAGGTGCCCACCAACCGGCTGGCCTGAGCCCACCCACTCACCATTTCTTTGCGCAGAGCAGCTAGTGCTGAGTCGAGGTTGACCGGACGGCGCAGGCCAGCGGCAGGACCGGAGTTGGCCCCGGCGGCGTGGCGGGGCCCGTCCGGGGCCCGTGCGGCGCGGCTCAGTTCGTCGTGGATGCGGCTGCGCTGGCTGTAGACGCGCTCCAGCTCCCGCCACGAGCCCCCGCTAGCGTTGAGCAGGCCACTGAGGCCGCGCGGCAGCGGCGGGAGCCCGGCCAGGGCGCAGCCCGAGGCCCCCGGCGCCTCGGCCGAGGGCAGCCCGTTCATGGCTGGGCCAGCACGGAGGGCAACGGTGCCTCCCTCCTGCTACCGGGCCGCGGCCCGCAGGCCCCGCCAGCCGGGCCCCGCAGCCGTCCGCAGGCCGCGCTTTGCTTTGTTCCTCCACCGGCTCTCCAGGCTCCGCCCTTGCCCCACCCCCTCCGCATGGGCGGGGTCTCTCTTAAAACGGCCACGGCTGGTGCCGCAAGACAGTGCCTCGCAAAACAGAAAATGTAAGCGGCGGGGTACCCACAGAATGGGCACCGGGGAAAGGGTGGAAAAAACCGAAAGGGGCAGATTTGTTGCCTTGGCGTTCTTTTTGCTTCCCCCTCTGTCACAGCGTTCTCCACGATTTCCCTCCCAAAGAAAAGGATCTAAAAGTGGAGTCAGGAGACTGGGAAAGCTCATGTTTGACTCTTAATTAAAAGTACAAGCTGAGGTCCTCACTATCCTATCACTGGTCTGAGTACCTGGGGTGGGCATTAGGTGGGAAAGGATAATAAAATCAGCTTGTTTAGGGGACAGAAGAGCAGCCAGAGAAGGGACTGCAACCCCAAATCTCACACCAGTAACGGTGGGACAGAGGCAGGTCCTCTTGCTCCTTCCTTTAAGGAGGCTATGGTTGATGGTACCCTCAGAAAAGGGTACCATCTGCCTAACTTCTGCATTCTGACTGCAGAAGCGAGGCAGAAAGAAGCTCATGTTTCAAGTCATTAGGGAAAGCGATCTCAGAAAGGTGAGACAAACCCAAAGTAGGAAAAGGAGAGTGGAGCTGGGGCTGGCATGCACTCAGAACCAAGAAAAAAACAAACCACACAGAGCAGCTTTTTCTAGAGGATGTGGGGGAGGGGGAGATGCAGGAGACGGTTTTAATGCTGCATCTGCTTTAGGCTATGCAGAGCCTCAGCACATGCCCGAATGAGGCCACAGAGTTGGATGCTAGTCTCTACGGAAGTGCTAGAGCCCAACTCAGCCGAGGCCCAGCTTAGTTTCTGCAGGAGGGCCACCTGTGTGCAGGCCACCACATCCCCATTTGGAGGTGCCGCAGGAGGGGGCCCCTGGCCTGCTTTTAGCCCTGCAGCAGCTCCCTCACAGTGCTCTGGGCGGGGTACTGGGGGCTGGGGTGTGGGCCAAGAGGACAAGGGAGGCTCTGTGGAAGAAGCAAGCTGGTGCTCCCGGACTTGGGAGAGGGCAGCCTGGGCATTCAGAGCTGAAAGAGGAAAAAAGTGAGTGTAATGGTTAGGATGCTTGAGGCGCCCGTCATCACTGCTGCTTTCTGCACTTGTGAGTTTTCCCTGCTCCTTTAAAGGGCAATTCATACAGTTCTAGGTTTCTTCTGCAGAGGTAGGGGTGGAACTTGGGCCCTAGGAAGGCTAGGCAAGGACTCATCATGGGATTACATTCCCAGCCCCATCCTCTTTGTTCTGTTACCACATTTATGTCCTAGCTTTATCTCCCCATTAAGTACGTGCTTGACTGAGCTCAGACTTTCCCACATTAGAGGAACAACAGGTTCTCAGTCCTCCTCCTGAAAGAATTGTCCTCCCTAGGGTTGAAAGGAGAACGCTCCCTCCTCCTGCCCCACCCACACAGCCCACTGTAACCTCCTAGGCCTACTGTCCCTAAGCATCTGTCACCTCTCTGCTCCTCCACCAAGCACACCTGGCCCCTCACCCGGATTATCTTTATCCACGTCTGAGTCGAGCTCCTGACAAGCCACGCAGTAGATTTTCCTCTGTTTGTCTTGGAGGAGGATCGTCTGGAGACCAGAAAGACACGGGGCACGGGTGAGACACACCGCGCCATGGGGTCTAGGGAAGAGCTGAGGAAAGAGGTTTACATCCTGGCCCGCGACCCGCAGAGCGTCTCCTCACCCCGCAGTCCGCGCACGTCTCGCCCAGCATGCGGTAGCCGCGCAGCAGGTAGTCGCCCATGAGCCTGGAGATGCGATCCTGCCGCTCCCGTCGCGCCTGCAGCACTTTCGTCTCCGCCTCCGTTGGGGGCTCCCAGGAATAATCGTCAACTTCTGAGAAAGAGAGGCACAAGAGACCAGGGTGTTGCTGGAGCGAGCCGCCGCCGAGCCCCGCAGCCTCATGCCCCGCAGCCCGCTCTCTCACCAGCTCCATTCAGAGCCATGTTGCCGTGGTGGCCGCTGGAATCACGGAAGTGACGCACATGCAGCGCGTCTTCGATGCGGTACCGCCCCTTCCACCTGGGCACCAAGATGAGGGCGGAAGTGACGTCTCCGCGGGGTCCTTTCGCTTCGGTCTGACCGAAATGGGCGTGCCTGCTGCGGTCTAGACGCTGTCCAGGAAGCGCGCCGGTCGTCGGGAAGTCGGCTCTTCTCGCAGGACGTGGAAGGGGCTTCGCGAGGTGCCCTTCGGCATCGCTACAACGCCAGCCGCCCGTTGCGCGCTCGTGAACGCTCCTCCGGCTGCAGTGGACACCTACCAGCAGCGCAGGCCCAGTGGGGTCATTGTCGTATTTGCCCATTTCCAGCCCCGCACCTTCTGCACATCCTTTGTCCCAGTATGTTCACCCCCACTAAGGATGGGACTAATGCAAAGCCTACCTGTAAGCAAAGTCGTCGTCGTCTTCTTCTTTTGTAGTTTAAACCCTCCGCAAGCTTGCTGACTGCGAAGTGTTGTGGACGAAGGCAGTTTGCGTTGCAGCTGCAGCTGGGAGGATGACAGGCAAGAAGAGGACATGAAGGTCTTATACTTGTGACCATTGAGCTCTTCTTGGGTGGGCTGCAAATTTAAATTAGCAGTGCTCCAGTACTCTCCGAACGCGTGTGTGTGTGTGTGTGTGTGTGTGTGTGTGTGTGTGTGTGTGTGTAATACGGTGTGTACTGAGGATTGAATCCCAGACCTCACTGAGCCACATCCCAGACTTGGTTTATTGAGAAAGGATTTTGCTCTACAGGCTGGTCCTGAACTCAGTAAGTAGCCCAGGCTGGCAGAGAACTCAAGGCAGTCCTCCTGCCTCAGCCTCCAGAGTTCTGGGATTACAGCTCTGCGCCATGGTGCTGGGGAATGGAGCCCAGGGCCTTGTGCTTGCTAGGCAAGTGCTCTAAATGCTCTGCTATTCCTCCAGTCCCTTCCTCTCCTTATTTATTTATTTATTTACTATGTATAGACAGGATCTCACTGTAGTTCACACTAGTTCTGAACTCATTATGTAGCCCATGCTGGCCTCAGACTCATAGCAATCCTCTTGCTTCAGTCTCCCCAGTGCTGGGATTACAGGCCTGGACCACCACACCTGGCTTTATAGTTCCTATAAAATTTAAAATTGCAGGGCAGGGGGAATAGCTCATTGGTTAAAGCACTTGCCTAGCAAGCTCAAGGCCTTGAATTTGATTCTCCAGCACCACATGAGCTGGGTGTGGTGGTGCACACCTGTAATCCCAGCACTCAGGAGGCTGAGGCAGGAGGATTGCTGTAAGTCCAAGACCAGCCGAGGCTACACAGTAAGTTTAGGACCAGCCTGAACTACAAAGCAAGACCCTGTATCAAAATAAAATAAAATAAAATAAAATAAGGAGTCCAGGATGTATGTAGCATTGTCCCTGCCCACTCCTGAAAAAGCGAAAACATAGATCTTTGTTTCCCCATTGGAGGTTCAGTGATACCTCACACTTTTCAGACTAGAGTGGTGTCACTCCAGGCTAGTCAGCCCACTATGGTCACACCTCTGTGATTCTTGAAATAAACCTATGTCAGTGTTATCATGGGAACATGGGAAGTCTAATGGATGTGCACCTTACATTCAGAAAGACACTTGGCATTAGGCTTATGGTCAACATACACTGCACTGGGTTTCTAAACCATCCACACGTGTACGGCACTGATCATCCCTGAAATGGCCTCCTCAGAAATCAGCTCCAGAGGATTTCTGGCCAGGCAGGGTGACAAATAACTGTAATCCCATTACTTTGAGAGTCTAAGGCAGATGCATCATAAGTCTGAGCCCAGGACTGCAGAAATGGCTCAGTGGTAAAAGCCAAGCACTAAATCAAGCGCTAAGTACCCAGGTTCAATTTCCCAGCAGGACATAAGCCAGGTGTAGTGGTTCACCACGCCTGTAATCCCAGCACTTGGGGGGCTGAGACAGGAGGATT
Organism: Ctenodactylus gundi; assembly: GCA_004027205.1. NCBI lineage: Eukaryota > Metazoa > Chordata > Mammalia > Rodentia > Ctenodactylidae > Ctenodactylus > Ctenodactylus gundi. Next base: position 64,523 of record PVKB01001211.1, read on the forward strand.
GCTGTGAGTCCAAAGGCCAGCCTGGAGTGAGTTCAGAACCAGCCTGAACTACAGAATGAGACTGTCTCAAAAAATAATAATAATAATAAACGGGCTGGAGGAATGGCTCAATGTCAAGTGCTAAATACCCGAGTTTGATTCCCCAACATCACATTAGCTGGGAATGGTGGCACACACCTTTAATTCCAGCACTTGGCAGGCTGAGGCAGGAGGATTGTAAATGAGTCCAAGGCCAGCCTGGGCTCCATAGTGAGTTCGATACCAGCCTGGGCTACAGAGTGAGACACTGTCTCATAAAAAGATTTTTAAAAATTAAAAAAAGGGTTTCTGGTTCATACACATTGATTAGCAAGGTAGTTGTCCCCAGGACAAAACCATTTTCTCCTGGATACATTCTTCATGATGACCAGAATAAAAGTAGAAGTTTATCTAGACTAATTTTGAGAATTCCAGGTTCCACACTGAACATTTCTGGACTTGAAGCTTCTAAAAAGAGACTCCTAAAAAAAGACTCCTAGGTGGCAGCACAATCAAAAGGGGGCGCACAACATCTATGCTAACTGGTCCAGGCTACCAGGAGCTGGGCGGCTGACTGATGCCCGGAGCCTGGGCCGCAGGAATAACTGCGGTGTTGGTGTGCACACGTCTCTCTCTCTCTGAGCTCCCTCTGCAGCGCCCGCAGACAGGGCAGGAGCATAATGTGCCTCTGTGAGTTGGATAAAAACACTCCTGTCCTTCGCACACCTGGCCTTTCCTGGTTGGAGAAAAGGTGAAGTCTCAGCTGCTGGAGTGGAGCACAGTGGATGGAGGGAGCGTCACAACCTTGGCACGGGGGAAGGAGAACCTCAGAACCTGGAGGATAGAGGACAAGGGAACACAAGGGCCCCTGTGCCCCCAGAGCCTGCCCCCAGAGCATTCCTCACTGAGGAGTGTGCCCCAGCAGCCTCTCCAGCCTAGCGCAGCGGCCTTTGCCTGAGCCAGCCACTGGGCCTGCTGTTCCCCACTAGCAGGCTCGGGGCTCTGACTTAGACTCGACTGTCGTTCTGCTTGACCCTCCCCAGTGACAGGAAACCTCAGGGTGATCTCAGATCCTGGACCACTAGGGTAAACACCAGCACCTCCAGGTGCTGTTCCGTTGCATTCCCACAGCCATCATGCAGTCATTCCATGGTGGCAAGTGCCACCCAGCTACTGGCATGGACAAATCCAGGCTGACCATGGTCCTTAGTACTTCTCAAAACAAGGCCTCCACTCTCCAGACCAAGCTGGAGAGGCAACACTGAAGGCACTATCAGTCTGTGCCCCCTAACTGATGTGAGTCCCACTTGGATGCAGGAGCTCTGGGTTTCTTCCCAGAAGCTTATGTGCCCCCAAGACTCTACTGGAATTTTTCTCTGACTTCAGCCAAAGCAATCCCCATGCTAGGACATTTTGGTTAGCCTAAATCCCCTGACCAGGTTGTTTGGGGTGACCAGTTTCCCTGGACCTACTCCTTGTGGGCCAGGACGGACGGCCAGTGTTGCTGCATCCTATGCCTGGCTGTGTGCTTCAGGCTGTAGAGGGGTTCACGCAGAGAATTGGAGAGAAAGCTACTTAGCTTTCTTTCTTTTTTTCAGACAGGATCTAGCTCTGTAGTCCAGGCTGATCTTGAACCCACTGTGAAGCCTAGACTGGCCTTGAACACATGGCAGTCCTCCTGCCTCAGCATTCCAGGTACTGGGATCAAGGGCATGTGCCACCATGCCCAGCTTAACTAGCTTTCTAAGGCAGCTTTGATGCTCCATGATTTGCTTACCTGGGGCCCCAGGAGGCATGACTAAGGTCAATTCTGCCAATTAGCTTCATTCTGATGCTTGGAGTCCTATTGATAGTAACCTTAATGCTGGATGTGGGGCTGAGGGTAAAGCTGAGTGGTTAAAACTCTTGCCTAGCTCATGCTTAGTGAAGTAAGTCAGAAGCAGAAGGTGAAACATTGAATGGTCTCTCTGATAGGAGAGTCCCAGATCACATCTATTATGGAACTTAAAGCGAAGAACAAAGTGAAATGGGGGGGGGGGTAGACTGGGGGAGAAGAGAGGGAGGGGAAAGCCATTGTCACCCTGACAAGATACATATATGCACAAAATGCTCAACTCCATTGTAAACCCTAAATCTTGCATGTATACATATCAATAAAATGGGAAAAAATAAAATAAAAAGCACACGCCACCATAAAAAGGAACTCTTGCCTAGCATGTGCAAGCCCCTAGATTTGAATCCCTAACACCATATAAAAATTAGCCAGATGTGGTGGCACACACTTGTAATCCCAGTGCTGGAAAGATTGAGGCAGGAGGATTGCCAGGAGTTTGAGGCCAGCCTGAGCTACATGCAAGTCCAGAACCAGCCTGGACCACAGACCAAGACACTGCCTCAAAAAAAAATTAATACTGTATGTGACAAATTGAACAAATTTTGTTCCAGCTCCTGTTGATCTGATAAAATAAGATTTGCCAATACAATGATGTATTCACAGAAAAAGTCACCAAAAGCCAGTTAGTACAGAAATGAAGAGTAGGGGCTGGAGGAACAGCATACTGGTTAGAGCACTTGCTCTAGGCTTGTTACACGACTATGATCCCAGAACCTGGGATGCTGAGGCAGGAGAACTGCCATGTGTTCAAGGCCAGTCTAGGCTATACAGTAAGTTTAAGATCTGCCTGGAGTACAGAATGAGGCCCTGTCTCAAAAAGTAAAAAGGGGTGGTGGTGGAGGAACGGCTCAGTGGTTAAAGCACTTGCCTAGCAAGTACTACTAAATCAAGCGCTGAGTACCTGAGTTCAATTCCCCAGCACCACATAAACTGGGCGTGGTGGTGCACGCCTGTATTCCCAGCACTTGGGAGGCTGAGACAGGAGGATTGCTGTGAGTTCAAGTCCATCCTGGCCTACATAGTGAGTTCAGGAACAGCCTGGGGTAGAGAGCAAGATCCTGTCTAAAACAAAACAAAGCCAAAACCAAAACTAAGGCTCACATGCTGAGCACAAAGAGAGGTTCATCATATTCTCCAGTCCCAGCTCAATGCCCATCATCGTGGCACCCATCATCAGAGCCCATCAGAAGCACAAGTGACTCCCAGTACAGCGTCATTGGAGAGAGAGGCTTCCGAGCAGAACTGCCTGCTCTGCAGCTCCCACTGGTCCCTTAGCAGCTCTCCCCTACATGAGATCTTGCTCTATAGTCCTGGCCGGTCCTGAGCACACTGTGTAGCCCAGGCTGGTCTGGGCCTCATGTCAATTCTCCTGCCTCAGCCTCCCAAGTTTTGGGGTCACAGGCATGTGCCATCACGTGAACCTGGCTTATGTGGTGCTGGGGAACTGAACTCAGGGCGAGCTTGTTAAGCAGGTGCTCTATCTGCTGTGCTAATCCTTGAGCTGCCCTTGTAGCCTTTTCTTTCCTCAGTATCTAGAAGCTTCCCAGAGACATCCAGAACTCGGGTGACAGATGGCACATAGCCTGGCGTGCAGGTGGCCCTCACTGAGTGGCAGTTCTCCTTTTCCCACGAGGACCTCCTCTCCCACCGCCCAGCCCTCCCGCTCCCTAGACCAGCCAGTGATGAAAGCGGCTGGCATTTGCTGAGCGCCTGTGGTGTGCCCAGCGCTGGTTAGTAGGGATTTGTATGTTCTCCGCTGCAGATGAGGAAACAGACATGGAGAGGTGAAGCGCTGACCCCGTTTGCATCGCCACGCAGCCGGTACGAGGGCAGCCAGAAAATCCAGGCCAGGAATCACCTCTGTGCTGGGCGCTGCATCCTGAGACGAACCTTCCTTGCTCAGACGGCAGCTGCTTTGTGCGTTCACTCCTTAATCAGGCAGCAGGAGCCACCATCAGGCATTCGAGTTCTACCTCTGCTGTTGCCACACTGGGTAACCTGGGCCACGTGGCATGCCTTCTCTGGGCCCCAAGAACCCACGAGCAGTCAACCTGGGTGCCACGGCCCTCTTCTGTCTCATCCCAGACAAGCTGCCATTGCTCCAAAGACCCAACCACCTGTCGTCAGGACACCTGCAGGACATCTTCCCCATGCCCCCTGCATGCTGCTCCTCCTCCCGGGAGCACTGTAGGTTTTAACTCTGGCAGGACTCAGCCTCACCCCCGGATCGCTAAGTGACCTGAGTCTGTTTCATCTTTCAGAGCCCTGGCTTCCCCCTCTGCAGTATTGGGAGGCCGAATGGCCGAATGGTGTGAAATGTGAGTAACAGCAAGTTCTCTGTGGCCCGTCTCCATTCAGTCCACAAACTGCAGCTCACTCCAGGTGCCAGGATGTAAAGACAAGGCTGTGCTTTCTGGGAGAGTGGAGCGATGGACAGTGAACAAGTAAACAACTCCTTAGCTGGGAGTGGAGGTGCACAACTGTAATCCTAGCATTAGGGAGGCTGAGGCAGGAGGATTTCAAGTTTGAGGCCAGCCTAGACTATATAGTGAAGTCCAGCTCTTCCATTCTGCCCTGCTCTGTCACTGGGCTTGATGACCCTGCCTCCTCCTGCTGAGGCTCAGGTTGCTTCAGGAGTGTGATGATGGCACCAGGTAGCTCTTATGGAGAGTCCCTGTGTGCTCTGCTGGGCGGGGCCCTTTCACTGCTCCCTCCTGTCACAGTGCCCCCTCTGCAGCCCCGGCAGAAAGGCTGACAGCCACATTATCCACTTGGCCACATCCCTCCCGGAGCCCTCATGTCGCCAGGCTCCTCCCCACGGGACTCCCGGTCTCCTGGCTTGCTCCCAGGGCTCCTCTGGGTCTCTGGGCTGGTACCACCTCTCTCCCAAACCTGGGAACAGTGACCGGACCTGCTTGCTTTTCGCTAGGCCTTCTTCTCTCCCGAGCGAAGTCACCCTTTCCATGTTGTCACTGTCCCTGTGTGCTGGGGGCAGTGTCCACATCCCTAGGCCACATGTCCTGTCCTGTCTGACCTGGGCTCAGGCAGCTCTGCTTGGATGACTCAAACGCAGCACATCCAGCAGAGCTCTGTGGACCATTCACATGTTTCCTTTTCCTCTTCCTCCCACTCTGCGCTCTGGCCAGATGCCTGGGAGCCATTCGCACCACCTACCTCTCCGGTGCCTCCAGTCCCATGTCAAATCGTCTCTCCTGGGAGGAAGGAGGCAGCGCCGCCACCTCTTGCCCCATAGTGTCCTGGCAGTGAAAATTAAACCCAAATTCGCTGCAGCCGGCCTCCCTCCCGCCGTGCTCTCTCCTCCCCACCTGCTTGTTCCACTGCCCCTCTCTTGCCAATTTTTATTTTTCTTTCTTTTTTTCTTTTTTTTGAGACAGTGTCTCACTCTATAGTCCAGGTCTTGAACTCACTGTAGAGCCCAGACTGGCCTCAAATACAAGGCAATCCTCCTGCCTCAGCCTCCTGAACCTGGAATAACAGGTGTGCATCACCACATCCAGCTAATTTTTATGGGACTGAAACCCAGGTAGTTGGGGCTGAAAGAAAGGCATAGACAGTTAAAATGCTTCAGCCCCAGCACCGTATATTCTGGATGTGGTGGCACACACCTATAATCCCAGCACTCAAGGGGCTGAGATAGGAGGATTGCCATGAGTCCAAGGCCAGCCTGGACTCCATAGTGAGTTCAGGACCAGCCTGGAGTGCAGAAGGAGACACTGTCTCAAAAAAACTCCAGAAAACAAACCCAGGGAGTTGTACATGCAAGGCCAGTGCTCTAGCCATGGAGCTACGCCCTAGCACAAACCAGATTTTCTTCTCACTCATCTCTCATGCCTCTTGGCAAACACTCTTTTCAGTTTCCTGGATTTCCTTCTTTTCTTTTTTCTTTTCTTTTTTTTTCTTTTTTTTTTCTTTTTTTTTTTTTGAGACAGGATCTTGCTCTGTAGCTCACGCTGGTCCTGAAGTGACTGTATAGCCCAGGCTGGCCTTGGACTTGGGACAGTCCACCTGCCTCAGCCTCCGGAGTGCTGGATTACAGGCGTGTGCCCCTTTGCCCAGCTTTAAATTTCCTGACTTTCTCTGGCCCCCTGCAGGCTAGCCTCATCTTTCAGGCTCTTCTGCAAAAGGCCCTTTGTCAGAGGGACTTGCTGAACCCCCAGGTCCTATTACCTCTTGCTCCCAGTCCCTGCTGTTCTCCTTAACAGCACTGACCTCTGTGATGGCCTCCATTATGTGTGAAGTGATTCATCACATGTTCTTTCCTGGTATAGAAGCTCTGGAAGGGTAAGACTGCTTCTAGCTGTAGGAGAGAGCTTGGAATGCAGTTGATTCCCAGTTTAGTGAATGGATAGATCCCATTTCACAGGCAAGAAAACCGAGACTCAGAGAACTCAAGCCTTCAAGCTTGGACTGTTTTCACTGTGCTCCAAGATGAGCCACAGTGTGTTCTAGGCAGGGGAGAGTTGGGTTCGATGAGTTTGAGGGGAAAACATTAAAATGCCCAGCATTCAGTGTTATTCCCTGCCTCAGTGGGTGGCTACAGCCCAAGGGAGGTGGTTCCCCTCACAAACCCTCCTGGATTCCAGCAGCAGGGAACCGGCTGAGGTCAGGGGGAGAGACCTGCCCCCAGCTTTCCAACTCCAGACTGTTCTGAATAGGACCTGAGCCACAGCTATTTAGGCAGGGCTCACCAAAGAATCTCCCTCCATCGGCCCAAAGCTACCTAAATAAACACTCTCAAATTAAAAACCGTGAGCTTGAACAGGTGTGCCTGAAGGTGAGCCTCAATCCCTTTCCCCATTGGTCTGCCAATCCTGGCGCCCTCCAAAGGAGGATTTGGCACTGCCTTGACTTGGCATCCTCCAGGTGCTGATCACCCCCACCCCCTGCTGAGTTCTGTGAGTCAGAGGCTAGATCCTGGGGTCTCTGGCAGGCCCTCACATGTGGCCTAGGCCAAGGGACACCACAGCCTCCTTTGCAGCCCAATGGACAAAGCTGGCTCCACTCTAGGCTTAGCCAACTCAAGACTCCTCCCAGCCCCTGCCACCCCTGCCCTGGGGCCCTGCTGTGCCTCTCCCCAGACCCTGGGCCCTTGAGCGGCACCCCCCTCCTAGCGGCTGTTAGCCTGGGAAGGGGGCCAGGCCCTGAGATCAGACCTTGGCGATTCCAGAGTGTCTGAGGCCCAGAGCCAGCCCCGCCAGCTTGGCCAGACAGGGTGTGTGTTGGGGGAGGTGGCAGGGTGGGCACCAGGAAGCCCTCTAAATGGGGGGGCTGGGAGGGAAGCTGGGTTTCTAGCTTTGTTCTTTCTGAGCCTCTTTGGGGCCCCAGGGACTTCTTCCTGCGATCTCACTGAGCCCCAGCCCAAAGGTGTCCCTCCTTAAGCCCTTTCTTCAAAGGGGATTGGGCCAGATTAAGGCGAAGTGATGTGGGTCCATGAGACCCCCAACATGTGCCAGGGCATCTGCTGAGGGGCTGAGGGGCCTGCGGCGCAGCCCCACCGCCTCTGAGCGCCCCGTGGGCCTGGGCAAGGCCCCTGTTCCTCCCTCGGCCTCGGTTTCCCGCGTTGAGCGGGCGGGCCGGCCGTCTGCGCAGGCCTGGACCCCGCCCGGAGGAATCCGGCCCGGTGGCCCGCGGCCCCAGGTGAGGGCTCCCTGGAAGGGCCGAGCGCGTCCAGTGGGGCGGGCATCTGGGGCGAGAGCGCCCCCATCTCTGCCCGCGGGTCCGCACACCCTCACTCCTCCGGGCGGCAGCGGCGACGCTTTGCACAGAAAAAAACTGTCTCCCTGGCCCGGGGCCAGCGTCCCAGCCCCCCTCGCCGCCGCGCCGCGCTCCAGCCAGGGAAAACAACTGCTCCCTTCTACCCGCGCCACTGCCGCCGGCAGCCGGGAGCGGAGCCGGCCAGGGAGGCGGCGCGGGCCGGCCGCCCGGCCTCCTCGCCCCTCGCTCCTCCTCTCCGCCTCCGCTGGCTCCGGCCTCCCCTCGGCCTCCGCTCGGGCCTGGCTGGGCTTCTCGCGGGCCGGGAAGTTGCTGCGCTCCCGCCGTCCAGCCTGTGCCTGCGCGCCGCGCCTCGCGTGCCCGCCTGCCCGCTCCTCCGCTCCGCTCCCCGCTGCCCTCTCCGCCCGGTCCCCGGCCCCCGCCTCTCGATCCCCGCCGGTGCCGGGCCCCGGCCCCGGCCCAGGCGCGCCCCGGGGTTGTGGGGCCCCGGATGCCCGGGCCCCGAGGGGCTGCCGGCGGCCTGGCCCCTGCGATGCGCGGGGCGCGGGCGGCGGGGCTGCCGGCGCTGCTGCTGCTGCTGCTGCCGCCGCTGTGGGGATCGGGCGGCGGGGCCGCGGGGGGGCCGGCCGGCGAGCGGGGCGCCGGCGGGGGCGGGGCGCTAGCCCGCGAGCGCTTCAAGGTGGTCTTTGCGCCGGTGATTTGCAAGAGGACCTGTCTCAAGGGCCAGTGTCGGGACAGCTGTCAGCAGGGCTCCAACATGACGCTCATCGGAGAGAATGGCCACAGCACCGACACGCTCACGGGCTCCGGCTTCCGCGTGGGTGAGGGCCGGGGGCTCAGGAAGGACAGGGGCCAGGACCGGACAGGAAACACAGTGCAGCCTTGGGCAGAAGAGATGGGGCGTTGGGGTACCAATAGCAGAGATCTGGGGCCCATGGGGCATGCCGAGGCTTGGGAGGCTGTAGTCCTGGAGGCCAGAGTTGGGGGGTTGTTGCATGAAGGGTCTGAACTCTGAATCTTTGGGTTAGGGTTGCGGCCTAGGATGGGGTCCTGGATGACACAGGCTTCCAGGAGGGTGTGGGAGCACACAGGAGCTTAAGGAATGTGAGCAGAGCAGGAAGTCTCTGAGAAAGGATGAATATTTCTCCCCAGAAACATAAGTCTTTTTAAAATGACTAAAGCAGGCCCTGCCCTGAGCAGACACCTGCATTCTCTGGGAGGAGGAGCCAAGGTCAGGGCTGAGGGTGAAAGTTACTGGCAAGGTCTGAGAGGGAGCCCTGTTAAGGCCTAAGAAGCAGGGTGCAGCCTGGAGGTGGAAACTAGTTTAAGTCCTCAGTTGATCTGTTTCCCAGGCCTCCCCGCAAGCTCCCCACATCTCTGCCAAGGTCCTCAGAGCCACCCCCACCCCAAACCCTTAGAACTTCCCCATCCAGCCCTGATCCTGCCCCTTCCCCCCACCTCCCTGTATCACTCTTCAAAGGGTCAGGCCTGGGGCTTGGGCCTCCTTCCCAGGCCCCTGTGGGGAGGTGTCCCAGCAGTAATTATCCTCCTGGACAGGGTAATTAGGCCAAGCCCAGCATGGCACCAGCAAAACAGCCCCTCTCACACATTCTTCTGTTCACTCACCCACTCCAGCCCTAAGGAACCCCCTCCTGTGGTTCCCAGCTCTTACCAAATGTGTGTGTGTGTGTGTGTGTGTGTGTGTGTGTGTGTGTGTGTAAGTGAATGGCCCATATACCTGGGGCACACTTAGGCTTTCAGTGGCACATGGTGATTAGCCGTGACTGGGTGTGTGCAGTCACTGTCGGGGAGGGCATGGTTATGTTTACATAGTGAGCCTGTGTTGGTGTCAGCGGGAGCCTGTGTATGGTGAGAGGACTGTGTGTGAGTGCATGTGTCCCCAGTCTCCCAGGCCCCTGGCCATCCTGTGCAGGCTGCTGTCTCCATCGGCGCTGCCCACATCCCCCAGGCTCCGTGCCCAGGCCACAGTGGGCGGGTGTCACTGGGAGGTCACCCTCACCGCTATGAGTGACTCACTAAGAGGCAGGAAGGAGAGGATCCTTCCTCCCCTGGCCCAGAACATACCTTTTCTGCCTTGTGAAGCCTTTTGGTCCCGAGAGGCCAGGCAGGATGGGTTGGGTGAGGTGGGATGCTCTTAGCCTGGCCCTGATGGTCAGGGATGCAGGCTGTCCCTCTGAGGTCCTTCTGGTGCCTAGGAGAGCAGCATGGCTCCCTTCGGGCCCAGGGAATTGAAGGCAGCCCCAAGGCAGGCAGGAGAAGGGCTGGGCCAAGCAAGCAGGAGAGCTCAGGGCCCCAAGGCTGGAAGCACATATCAGATGTGGGTTCTTCTCTCTTCCTCACGCCTTCACACCCAGACCTGGGAGCCAGACCTGAGGCCCGCCAGGCCTTGCCCTCCAAAGTACTCACCATAGTTGGAGAGACAAACCTGATTATAACCATGCAGAGTAACACAGGAAAATGAGGAAGGCCTGCCTACCTACAGAAGACGAGCCCAGAAGCTCAGACTTGAGTGTGGAGAGCTGGAGAACAGGGCTCTGGGGTAGTAGGAAAGGCAGGACTAGAGTCGCTGGGAAGATTCGCACATTGGTACTAGAGAGGAGAGTCCTGGAACATAAGTGCATGTGGAAATACCAGAGGAGGATTGGCGGAGACAAGGTTCTGGCCATGGAAAGCCTTAAGCGTCCATGCGAAAACCAAAGCTGGGATGTGTTGTGCCAGAGCTTGGCCTGGGGCCTGGAGGAATGGCTCAGCGGTTAAAGCACTTGCCTAGCAAGCACTGAGTACCTGGGCTTGATTCCCAGGCACCACATAAGCTGGGCGTGGTGGCGCACGCCTATAATCCCAGCACTCAGGAGGCTGAGATAGGAGGATTGCCATGAGTCCAAGGCCAGCCCGAACTCCATAGTGAGCTCAGGACCAGCCTGGGCCACCAAGTGAGACCCTGCCTTGAAAAAAAGAAATCAGAGCTCGGCCACTTGGCCTGAAGCGGGCTTCTCTGGGGATGCTGCAAGTGTGGACAGGCAGGAAGCTACAGAGGACCTAAGCCACATGTTCAGAGGCAGGGAGAAGCAGAGGCCACTGGGGAAAGATGGGCTCATAGGACATTACAGAAGCCATAACTGAAAATGGAGTAGGATCAGGTGCAGGAGGGATGGACCCCGAGGTTTCGTACTACATGGCTGGCAAACGTGACTTCCCTATGGTGAATGAGCCCAGGTAGAGAGGTGCCAATTCTGACAGTGTCTGGGGTAGAGGTGCCCAAGCAAGATTTTGGAGAGATTGGGAGCTGTGCTGTTTCCAGAGACCGGACATCATTGGCTCTGGGGTGGCTGGGGGGACAGACTGAGTCTGGAGAGAGAGTGAGGCCTGACTTAGGGGGACAGTTCAGGGAGAAGAGGAGACATCCCATTCCCGGGAAGGTCCCCAGAAGAGGGACAGGCTGTTCTCTCTAGTCATGGGCTGCCACTGCCTCCATACCCTCCCTCTGTGTTTGCATTTGTGAAGGGCCTGCCTCCTTTAAGCAGTATAGCACGCCCACAGATGAAGGCACTGAGGCACAGGCAGGGGGAATTAGTTGCTAAGGGTCACACAGCTGGCGCATATCCTAGCTAGGATTTAAGCTGGAAACATGACTCCAGAACACAGCATGGGTGTAATGATGTTAGGGACCACGGTAGGCACTTTCCTTGAGTGCCATGTGTCACTAAAATGAGGACAAAGCCAGTGGTGGGTGGCCAGGAAGTGTATTTGGGGAGGGGGGAACAGGGCATGGGTGAGAGTGGGTCTAGGGGCTGGGGATCAGCCCATGCCCTGATCTGTGTCCCGATCCATGTCCCCTTCCCAGTGGTGTGCCCTCTGCCCTGCATGAACGGCGGCCAGTGCTCCTCTCGAAACCAGTGCCTGTGTCCCCCAGACTTCACCGGCCGCTTCTGCCAAGTGCCCACCACAGGAGGCACTAGCGGAGGTGCTGGGGGCTTGGGCCCCAGTTTGGGCCGGGCGGGGGCCCTGTCCACAGGTGCGTTGCCACCCCTGGCCTCGGAGAGCGACTCTGTAGCCAGCAAGCATGCCATCTACGCGGTGCAGGTGATCGCCGATCCTCCTGGGCCAGGGGAGGGGCCCCCTGCCCAGCATGCAGCTTTCCTGGTGCCCCTGGGCCCAGGACAGATCTCAGCTGAAGGTATCAGGTGATGGGTGACCTGGGGAGGGGACGAGGTGTGTGGGCACAGGGTGGCTGGACCCAGGGAAGGACCAGCCTGGAGTTCAGCGGGTGTCAGCAGGAGCAGCCCTGAGGCCACCACCCACCTCCAGTGCAGGCCCCGCCCCCGGTGGTGAATGTGCGTGTCCACCACCCTCCTGAGGCCTCTGTCCAGGTGCACCGCATCGAGGGACCCAACTCTGAGGGATCTGTCCCCTCCCAGCACCTGCTGCCGCACCCCAAGCCCCCTCACCCACGGCCACCCACCCAGAAGCCTCTGGGCCGCTGCTTCCAGGACACACTGCCCAAGCAGCTGGTGAGTCCGCAGTCCCAGTAAGACCGCTCTTCTGTCTCGGGGTTGCCCCGTGCTGACTGATCAGTAGTGCCTGAAACTGGGAGTCCAAAGGCTGGGAGCTGGGGGAGGCAAGTGGGTCTGTGTGCACTCTGTGACTCCTCTCCACCCTTACTCGTAGTGTGGCAGCAACCCCCTACCAGGCCTCACCAAGCAGGAAGACTGCTGTGGCAGCATTGGCACTGCCTGGGGCCAGAGCAAGTGCCACAAGTGCCCCCAGCTACAATGTGAGTGCCTGGGCTCAGTGGGGCCACCCACCCTGTCCTCTTCCCATTCCTCAGGAGTCTCCAGCACAGTGTCCTCCACGTTCCTGTCCTCTCCCTGGTGTCCTTCGTTCTTTCCCACAGTCCCCCCGCCCACTACCATGCTATCCTCTCTCTGCAGACACCGGGGTGCAGAAGCCAGGGCCTGTACGCGGGGAGGTAGGCGCTGATTGTCCTCAGGGCTACAAGAGGCTCAACAGCACCCACTGCCAGGGTATGGTCAGCAGGAGACTCTGGGCTGAAGGGGCAGGCCAGGGTCCCTGGGGGAAGTTCCAGTGTCATCGAGCGGGAGGAGTCAGGCTGGGGCAGGACTCTTAGGTTCTTGCAGCAGCATGCTGTCACCCTATGGCACTAGCAGTACCAAACTCCTGCTTACCACAGACATCAACGAGTGTGCAATGCCAGGCATGTGTCGCCATGGTGACTGCCTCAACAGCCCAGGCTCCTATCGGTGCATCTGCCCACCTGGCCACAGCATGGGCTCCTCCCGCACACAGTGCATTGGTGAGACTGGGGGTTCAGGGTTCTGGGAAGTGGAAAGGCATGGGAAGGAGGGGTAAAGCTCCAAGCAGCAAGAATCCGAGGTCACAAGAGATCAGAGTGGGGTCAAGAGGTGACCACGGGAGGAATAAGACCCAGAGCAGATAGGATCAGGGATCAGTAGGCCCAAGAGAAGATCTGAGGTTAGATAAGTCAGGATCCTATAGATCATGGGCTTGAGTCAGGGCTCAGTAGGGTCAGAGGTCACATAGGGTAGAGGAGTCCTATGAGGTCAAGGCCACGTGGTGACCAAGGGCTGGCACTCTGGTGGAGAAGCAAGGTCAGGAGCAGCTGGGCAGGGGGACACGGAGAGTAGTACTCATGTCCAGGTGTGCCCTTCTGCTGCCCCCTGCAGCAGACAAGCCCGAGGAGAAGAGCCTGTGTTTCCGCATGGTGAGCCCTGAGCACCAGTGTCAGCACCCCCTGACCACGCTCCTCACCCGCCAGCTCTGCTGCTGCAGTGTGGGCAAAGCCTGGGGCACAATGTGCCAGCGCTGCCCAGCAGATGGCACAGGTGAGCTGGGGCATGGCGGGCAGGATGGGGAGCAGCTGCTTGCTCGCACACCTGTCCTCAGGGGCCTGTGAGAACACTCACTAGCGTGCCCACTGTCTCGATGTTAGCTGCCTTCAAGGAGATCTGCCCAGCGGGGAAGGGCTACCACATCCTCACCTCCCACCAGACACTCACCATCCAGGGCGAGAGTGACTTTTCTCTCTTCCTGCACCCTGATGGGCCACCCAAGTCCCAGCAGCTCCCTGAAAGCCCCAGCCGGCTGCCACCGCCTGAGGACACAGAGGAAGAAAGAGGTCTGCCTTACTCCTTGACCCCTGATTCACAGTTAGGACCTTATCGTCTAACCACTCCTTCCTGCTGAACCCAGCTTTATTTTTTAGTCTTTGATTGACATGTGCTCAGAGTACATAATAAGAACAGCCAGCTGGAGAAACTGGTGTGTTTATATATCACATCTTGGTCATTTTAGCCCCCCTTCCCCTTGTCACGTCCCCACAATGTCCCCTCTCCCTCTCTACAGAGTCTATCTTCTTACTTTCATCTCTTTTATCTTTTTTAATGATTTGGTTCTCTCATATAAGAAACCATGAGGTATTTTACTTGTGTCAGATTCATTTCGCTAAGTGTGATGGTCTCAAAGTGCATCCATTTTCCTACAAAGGATTCAAACTTAATCTTTATGGCAGAGTAGTACTCCTTTGTATAAATACGTCACATCTTTATCCACTCATCTGTTGAACCCCAACTTCAATCTGTAATCCAACACCTTTGCTCAACTATTGCCACTGGGCCCTTGACCACTAAGCAAACACATCCCAAGTCTAAATCCCAAATCTAACCTTTGACCCTTGACCTAGAGACATGACTATCAAACTCTTAGAGACCCTAACTATACAGACCCAGATGCTGATCCCAGTCCTGACTCCCTCTCCCACTCCAACACTTGATATTTTTACCTTTTTTCCTTTTAGGGTTGACCACGGACCCAGTGAGGATGACAGCCCAAGTGGGAGGGTGAGGGGCAATAAGGGATTCAGGGAGGGCTCATGTTGCTGTCACCTGCAGCCAGAAATCGAGGAGCGGTCAGTGCAGCAGAGCCACCCCATGGCCACCACCTCTTCCGCCCGGCCCTACCCCGGTGAGATAGGCACTCCCGGGGTTAAGGGGCTATATCTGGAGGAGGGGTGGGAGGGGGTGGGAACAGTAAGGCTGGGTTGTGACCTCAGGGGAGAAGAGGGCTTCTCACTGATGAGCCTGATCTGCTGCCTTAGAGCTGATATCACGCCCCTCACCACCTACCATGCGCTGGTTCCTGCCGGACTTGCCCCCCTCCCGCAGTGCGGTGGAGATTGCTCCCACACAGGTTACAGGTAAGGTCTGCTCAGCAAGGCCATGCCCCTGAGCTTAGTTTATCTCCCCTCTGCCCTGCTCCAGCCATCCCCTGGGCTAACAGTCTAGCACTTGTCCCAGGTTGGGCCTGGGAAAGTCACGAGGAGCAGCAGAGGTCCCACCTCACTCTCAAAGGGCCCAGGTAGTGTGGTGCTCCGTCTAGGCCACCACGTTTGCTCATTCGTTCCCATCTTACTGTTGAGCACCTTCAATGATGCAGGGTCTTGCTTTGTAGCCCAGGCTGGTCCTGAACTCACTGGATGGCCCAGGCTGGTCCTGAACTCACTGGATGGCCCAGGCTGGCCTTCAACTCACAACAATCCTCCTGCCTCAGCCTCCTGAGTGCTAGGATTACAGACATGTGCCACCACGCCTGGCTTATGCGGTGCTGAGCAATTGAACCTGGGTCCCTGTGCTTGTTAGGAGAGGTCAGCGCAGCAGAGCCACCCTGTGCTACTCCTCCAGCCCCTTGCCAGCGGGAATAAGGAAGTGAACAAAAACAGCAAACAGCTCATTGTGTTGGCTCACATCTGTAATCTTAGCACTCTGGGAGGCTGAGGCAAGAAGATTTCAAGTTTGAGCCTAGCCTGGGCAACTTAGTGACTTAGAAAGACCTTGTTTCAATTTAAGAAGAAAAGGGGTAGGGTGGGGATGTAGTTCAGCGAAGGCCCTAAGGTCAATCCCCAGTACCATTAAAAAAAAAATTAAAAATCTAGTATGTCTCATAATGCTGTGAAAAAATAAGTGGGATAAGAAGTCAGTCTAGGGTTTGTGATAATACACAGACTAGCAGTGAAAAAAGACTCAAAGACTTTCTGGGCAGGGTTTAAATATTGTAAGAAATTAAAGAGAAGGGAAGGGAGGGCATGGGGCGTTGCAGGCTGAGTGAAGGAGCTTCCAAGGGCTCCTACGTTTGGGCAAAGACAGAGAGGCATGAAGCACCGGTGGAAGCCCGGAGAACCACACCCACGGCAAGCTCACTGCCTCCTGACCCGGCTCAGGGATCTTGGGAGTAGGATTGGGGTGTCAGCGTTTGCCCTGGGGATCCAGCAGAAGGTGAGTGCTCCCTGCTCAACCTGCACTTGCCCCCAGAGACAGACGAGTGCCGCCTGAACCAGAACATCTGTGGTCACGGAGAGTGCGTCCCCGGCCCTTCCGACTACTCCTGCCACTGTAACCCTGGCTACCGGTCGCACCCGCAGCACCGCTACTGCGTGGGTGAGCTCAGCTCTGGGGGCCTGGGGTCACAGCTGTGCGGACGGCCTCCCTTTCACGTCTCCCTGCTCCTGATCCTTCCCAGACGTGAACGAGTGCGAGGCGGAGCCCTGCGGCCCGGGAAAGGGTATCTGCATGAACACCGGCGGCTCCTACAACTGTCACTGCAACCGCGGCTACCGCCTGCACGTGGGCGCGGGGGGGCGCTCCTGTGTGGGTGAGCGTGGCCGGGGCGAGGGCCCGGGCTTCCTGTGGGGGCGGGCTACCCGCCTGAGCGGTGGGTAACCCCCCCGCCCTGCCCCTTGGTCGCGCCCCTTCTCCTGCGCAGACCTGAACGAGTGCGCCAAGCCCCACCTGTGTGGCGACGGCGGTTTCTGCACCAACTTTCCGGGTCACTACAAGTGCAACTGCTATCCTGGCTACCGGCTCAAAGCCTCCCGACCGCCCGTGTGCGAAGGTTGGGGGGAACCCACCCACTCAAATCAAAGGGAGGTCCTCGGCTGTCCTCGACCTGGGGTGGGGCGGAAGGCCTCTGTGCTCTGCTCTGAGCCTCAGGTTGGAGTCCAAGAGCACAGGGGAGCCCCGCCCTGTTTCTTGGTGACGAGGAAGGCCCTGCCAAACACCCTGAGAGCCAGGCCAGTCACGCCATCCCGACAGGTCCTCCTGCTTCTCCTTCTCTGCAGACATCGACGAGTGCCGGGACCCTAGCTCCTGCCCAGATGGCAAATGCGAGAACAAGCCCGGCAGCTTCAAGTGCATCACCTGCCAGCCAGGCTACCGCAGCCAAGGGGGCGGGGCCTGCCGCGGTGAGGGCGGAGCCTTTGCATGCCTCGGAGTCTCGAGGGTGGGGCCTCCTGGGAGTAGAGCCCTGCCCCCACAGCCCTAACAGGAGGAGATCCGCAGCTCAGCGCTCGGTACTCTGGTGCGGCAGTCAGTCTAAAGCGAGCCACCTCTGCTGCAGACATCAACGAGTGTGCAGAGGGCAGTCCCTGCTCTCCAGGCTGGTGCGAGAACCTCCCCGGGTCCTTCCGCTGCACGTGCGCCCAGGGCTATGCTCCTGCGCCCGACGGCCGCAGTTGCGTGGGTGAGCTCTGCTGGCCCTCCACACCACGCGCTAGTTGAACCCACGCTGAAGCCAGGTGGTGGGTGGGTCATTCTGTCCATAAAATGGATGGATGGGAGGCTGTTAATTCATGCCCAGCTTACAGACTCATTTCTCAGGGAAGGGGCCGTGGTGTTTGTTTCCACATCGGGGTTTCCACATTAGGAGGCCAGCTTGGAGCTGCACTTGCAACGCATGCTACTTAAATCAGAAGGAGGCGGTAGCAGGGCCTCCTGCACTGTTTATTATGCTCCAGGAAAGGCTAGGGTTGGGATTCAGAGAAACTGGGAAACCTGACAGAGTGTAGAGCCAGAGGCCTGGATGGAGCCCGGGTTGGGGTGGGGGTGTGCTCCTTGGACACACCGGTGGGAGGGAGAGGAAGGAGGCCTGAGTTGTCTTAAAGGACCAGTGCGAATCAGCAAGGAAGGATGAGGGGGAACAGAAAGTGGCAGATGCAATGAGTGACCTCAGGATGGCCTTGAGATGGGGTGATGTTTGAGAAATACTGAAACCTATTAACTGGGCTTGTTGGCTGATGTCAAGGTGAAGTAGAGGGGAGTGATAGACCCTCCAGGCTTATGATTTGGTGACTCGGTGGGTACTGCCATGCCCTAGAATAGGGTCCCCAGGGGTGGGCCCATTTGGAACACAGATGCTGAGTGCCATGGTGGACATTGAGTAGGTGGTCTCTTTGGGTTTCTCAGCTGGAGGTGCCAGTAGAGCCTGGCCTGGACATACCCACCTGAAACCACCAACTGTGAACTGTGGGGCTATGGAGTGTTGTGATGGCCACAGGACAGGCAGCAAGGAAGGGCGTGAGAGGAGGAGCATGCAGAAAGGAGGGGACTGAGTGATGGGAGGAAGGAATGGGGAAGGAATAACACGGGAAGCCTGTGCAGCATCATCCAAGAAGCCAGGAAGCCCATAGCAGGGCAGGGAGACTGGGTGGGGTGCCTGTTGCTTGATGAGGGTGGGTGAAGGGCAGGAAGGTGTGAGCTCTTCAGCAGCAAATGACTCCCTGACCTGGAAACGCCGGGTTTGGCTCCTGGTGTATGGTGTGCTGCTGCAAGGGAGCAGGTTGAGGGCCCCATGCGCTCTCAGATCCTGCTGGCTTCAGTTCCGGTGCTCCAGGCCACAAAGAGGAGAGGGGGGAGAGTGGCAGAGGCCCAATGCAACTCCTGGCCTTACTTCTTGATGTCTGCTGCGCCCTGTAGACGTGGATGAGTGTGAGGCTGGGGACGTCTGCACCAATGGCATCTGTGCCAACACACCAGGCTCCTTCCAATGTCAGTGCCTCTCGGGATACCATCTATCCAGAGACCGGAGTCACTGTGAAGGTGAGGGGTCCTAGAGTGGGGCCCTGGCCCATCCCTTCCTACCCCAGGACCCTGGCTACCCAGGTCCAATCCCTATCCAGACCTCCAACAGGGGATGGGAGTGCAGGACTCCTGGGGTGAGGAGGGGACTCTGGTGGGCTCAGGCTGTGTGTGAGGTCACCACCGAGATTTTCTCCTCCCTTTATCCCTACAGACATTGATGAATGTGATTTCCCTGCGGCTTGCATTGGGGGTGACTGCATCAACACCAATGGCTCCTACAGATGTCTCTGCCCCCAGGGGTATCGGCTGGTGGGTGGCAGGAAGTGCCAAGGTATGAGGAATGGACTGAGGGAGTCTGAGGGAAGAAGTAAGGAGTAGCAGTCCCCTAGACACGCTATGGGTTCTCTGTCTTTCCATCTGTCCACCTTACACTCACTTATCCTTCCACTTTCACCTGAGTAATAATAACAGGGCTAAGGCCGTTGCCAAACGGTTAGAACTCTTGCCTAGCAAGCCCAAGGCCCTGAGTTCAATTCTGTGACACCAGGTAAGCTGGTTGTACTGGTACATGCCTGTAATCCCAGCACTCAGGAGGCCAATACAGGAGGATTGCTGTAAGTTCAAGACCAGCCTGGACTACAGAGCAAGACCCTGTCTCCAAAAAAAAAAAAAAAGCTAATTATGACAAAAAAAACCTCCAGTAATTATGACAGTATTTCTGCAGTGCTTACTACAAACAGGCACTCTGCTTGACTCTATAGGTCAGTGTAACCCATTAACTCACCCATAACAACTAGTGACAACTGACTCATACCAACTAGTGACTAGTAAGCACCTACTGTTTGCCAGCTTTAGGGCTGTACACCATTTGGCAATGACTTAGGGTCACTCGTTGGGGAGGTCAGTATGTAAACTGGTTCTCAGGGTCCAGGATGTGCAGTGCCAAGGAAGTCTGGACTAGAGATTAATAGGAGGTGATCATTGAACTGGGACTTGAAGCACAGTAGGAGTTCCCTATGCAGAGAGTCACTGGATGGTATTCTGCCCCCAAAAACAGTCTTTGCGAAATGGAGATTTGGAAGCACTAGCTTGCAGAGAGTGGACATTTATGTCCTGAACGTAGGGTTAATTACGGTGGTGCTATTGGACTGAAAGGTATTAGGGATCCAAACTGAAGGTCTTCTCATGCAGAGCTGAGAGTTAGGGCTTCGTCTCTGGGAGCCACTGAAGGTCTGACAAAAATGAGTGTGCACATACCTACCCACTCCCACAGACTCCGTGGGATTTCAGATGTGTGCACTTTGAAATCAGAGTGGACATTCAAATTTTGAACTTATGAGGCCCTTGGGGCACACCTCAGGGAAAGAGGGGCCTGGTCTCATCAGAGCCCCTCCCCTCAGACATAGATGAGTGCAGCCAGGACCCGGGCCTGTGCCTGCCCCATGGAGCCTGTGAGAACCTACAGGGCTCTTATGTTTGTGTCTGCGATGAGGGCTTCACGCCCACCCAGGATCAGCATGGCTGTGAGGGTGAGTATCCTCCTAGCTCTCTCTTCAAATCAGACAAGTCCCCCGAGCTGCAGCTGGCATCTAACCATGTGTTCTGGTCCCATTCTCCCAAATTAGTGGAACAGGTAGACATCCCTTTTGCCTAGGGGAATCTGGGGGGGGGGGCAGACCTCTAAGGGCTCTGAATGCCATCTTACATGGTGCTAAGGGGGGGCCAGGGCAAGTGGGAGATGGAGTGATGAGCCGGTGGGCAGGACAGACACGGCTAAGGCACTCTGCATGACCCTGACCTGGTTCCCCCCGCAGAGGTGGAGCAGCCCCATCACAAGAAGGAGTGCTACCTGAACTTCGATGACACCGTGTTCTGCGACAGTGTATTGGCCACCAACGTTACCCAGCAGGAGTGCTGCTGCTCGCTGGGGGCTGGATGGGGAGACCACTGTGAAATCTATCCCTGCCCAGTCTACAGCTCAGGTCAGGAGCCAGGCAAAGCCGGTCCCAGAGCTCGGCTTTATTCATCTGGAAACTGAAGGGGGAAATGGCATGGCTCGCGGGTAGCCGGGAACCGAGGTGGAGAGCTCCGACCTGCTTCGACAGCCCTGGCGCACGCCCAGTCCTGCCTCCTTCCCTCCTGCAGCCGAGTTCCACAGCCTCTGCCCGGACGGAAAGGGCTACACACAGGACAACAACATAGTCAACTATGGCATCCCCGCCCATCGTGGTAAGCCCCCACACTGCCCCGCCCCTCCCCCGCGTGACTCCGGCGAGCCCCGCCCACGCCTTCCTGTCCGTCCCGCCCCGTTGCGCCCCACCTCCCAATCCAGGGCGGCGCGGGGAGGCTCCTCTGGCTGGGGGTTGTTTCGTTCTCGCGGTGCAGCCTGCCCAAACCTTCCCGCTGCGGCCCGAGCGGCCAGGCACATAGGGCAGCTGGACGGCCGTGGCTGTCGCCCCTCAGACATCGACGAATGCGTGTTATTCGGGGCGGAGATCTGTAAGGAGGGCAAGTGCGTGAATACGCAGCCTGGTTACGAATGCTACTGCAAGCAGGGCTTCTACTACGACGGGAACCTGCTGGAGTGCGTGGGTGAGTGCGGAGGCGGCCGGCGCACCCGGCGGCTCGCGCTGGCGGCCCGGCCCTGCCACGCACGCTGTCCTGCTTTCTCCACAGACGTGGACGAGTGCCTGGACGAGTCCAACTGCCGAAACGGGGTGTGTGAGAACACCCGCGGCGGCTACCGCTGCGCCTGCACGCCCCCGGCAGAGTACAGCCCCGCGCAGCGCCAGTGTCTGAACCCCGAAGAGATGGGTGAGGCCCCGGGCTGGCCCCCGGGCAGCGGGAGGGGCAGACCCCGGGCCAAACTGTGACTGCCCCCGGCCCATCACTGCCCACAGACGTGGACGAGTGCGGGGACCCAGCAGCCTGCCGCCCTGGCCGCTGCGTCAGCTTGCCGGGCTCCTACCGCTGCGAGTGCCTCCCGCCCTGGGTGCCAGGGCCCGCAGGCTACGACTGCCTGCTCCCTGAGAGCCCGGCCGTGCGGGCGGCGACCTTCGCGGCTGTCGGCCGGGTGCAGCCGCGGGGCTGCGGCCCCTCCGGGTGAGGCGGGACGAAGGAGGTTGCCCCCCACTTCGGGCTCCTCCCCGACGCCTGGTCTCTCCCGCAGAGCGTGCCCCCGAGAGGCGCGACGTGTGCTGGGGCCAGCGTGGAGAGGATGGCATGTGTGCGGGGCCTCTGGCCGGGCCCGCGCTCACCTTCGACGACTGCTGTTGCCGCCAGGGCCGCGGCTGGGGCGCCCAGTGCCACCCTTGCCCGCCACGTGGCGCTGGTGAGCAGGCAGGGGTGGGGGATGGCACGAGGGAGGGCACTGGGTGGGACACACTGACTTCGAACCGACCTCTCTGTTCCTACTAGGGCCCCAGTGCCCCGCATCGCAGAGTGAAAGTAATTCATTTTGGGACGCGAGCCCTTTGCTGCTGGGGAAGCCTCCGCGGGGTGAGTGCGGCGGGGGGCGGGGGGCAGAGGCAGGGCAGCGTCCGCAGCTGGGCTGCGTTGAGCTACGAATGCCTCTCTTTGCCACAGATGAGGACAGTTCTGAAGAAGACTCAGACGAGTGCCGCTGTGTGAGTGGCCGGTGCGTGCTGCGGCCGGGAGGCGCGGTGTGCGAGTGTCCCGGCGGCTTTCAGCTTGACGCCTCCCGTGCGCGTTGCGTGGGTGAGCAGGCCTGCAGGGACCCGGGGCCAGGCCACTTGGACAGGGCGTGGCGGCCGGGTCCAGATGCTAAGGAAGGCCCGTTGTCATTCCTCACCCACCCACAGACATCGATGAGTGCCGGGAGCTGAACCAGCGCGGGCTGCTGTGCAAGAGCGAGCGCTGCGTGAACACCAGCGGCTCGTACCGCTGCGTCTGCAAAGCCGGCTTTGCGCGCAGCCGCCCTCACGGGGCCTGCGTGCCCCAACGCAGGCGCTGAGCCTCCCTTGGTAGGCTCCTCAGCCGTCGCCTAGGGGCTTTCACGGGCACTGAGGGTGAGCTTGGTCTCTCACCCCTGCTCCAGCCAGGAACCTTGTGGGACCCGCAGGCCCCTTCCACACTGTGAGACCCAAGGGCAGTCCCTACAGGTTCACTGCTGGGCGCTGGGCCTGCCGCACGTTCAGCCTACTTCCTCGAGGACAATTCCTGGAAACTGGTAAATCAGGTCGTGCCCTTCGATATACTTTTGGCTTTCAAAGCAAAATAATGTTGACATCTGTGATTGTCTGGGACTGCACAGGGCACACCAGACCTCAGCTGTCACCGAGGGGCTAGACTGAGCCCAGGACAGGGAATGTGAAATAGAATTTATTGTGGCTCTGATTATGTACACATGAGATGTGCTTGGGCAGCCTGGTCAGGCTCATATAGTTTGTACAATAAATACATCCATGGGGCCTGCTTTCCCCAGCTGGAAGGGCCCATGGGGTGGGGTGGGGGGGGGTTGGGTCGGATGGATATTAGTCCAGCTTCCGGGCTCCCAACTTCATGGGGCCCTTGGCCCCCTTCTTCTCTGCACGCTTGGCCTCCATTTCCCTTCTCCGTTCCTCACGTTTTTTCCGGGCCAGCTCAGCCTTTGCCTGCCCTGGGTCAAGAGGGAAAGGGGCTGAGGGCTGAGCTGACTGGGCCTCAGCCCCCCAGCTCCCAAGGAAGCACTTACGGCTCTCAGTCTCCAGGCCCTCCCAGCTGTCATCACCCCAGGTGTCCAAGTCGGCCTTGGGCTGAGAAGGGAAGTAATGGTTACAGTAGAGGCCAATTCCCAGCTGAGGTTTAGCCCAGTCTTCACCTCATTGGACCCATACCTGGGTATTGGAACGCACAGATAGGGATGCAAAGGGGTCACCCTTGTCGTTGGACTCCGGACCACCCCAGTTGTACTCGCTAGCTAGCCTCGTGCCTTCCGGGGGCAACTCTGGGGAGCTGGTCTCCTGCCAGCCCTGTTCCCAGGACCCCTCAGCTTCCCAGTTGCTCCAGTCTGACTCTGGAGATTTGTGGTCCAGGTGGCTGGCCTGCAGAAGAGGACGGGGTGGGGCAGGCAAGGTGAGACAGCGGGGACTGGCTGGGTGAAGTGGCTAGATGATACCCCAGCACACCCTACTTGACTCTGCTCACCAGCTCAGCTGGGCTTGCTTGGCTCCTGGCATTCCAGTCATCCTGCTGGGCCAGCACTGATTCAGCCTCTTGCTGTAGGGTAAGAGGGGGGAGATATGATCAATGACATTCCCAATTCCCAAAAGGGCGAGTATGCTGGCCTGACCCCTCAGCCATGGACTCCACTCCAGCCGTTCACTTTCTTTCTCACTTGTTTCCTTTTTAAAGTAGAAACAGTTACCCCTTTCTGCCATCCCTCCTCCATGTGGCCAGGGATAGTCTAGATGCACCATGCTCCTGGCCCTGGGGCTGAGACTGCTGCCAGCCAGATGGGGAACGGGCTCAGAGCTCTATATGCTATTCATTTTCTCTTTCTTGCAGCACTGGGGTCTGAACCTAGGACTTTCACACTGAGCTACTCCCCAGTCCCATCTCTTCCCTCCTGTTTTTGGAGTATGAGACAGAACTGGGCCTCATGGCCCAGGCCTATAATCCCAGCACTCTGAGAGACTAAGGCGGGAGGATCACAAGATCAATCCCAGCCTGGGCAACTTAGCAAGACCCTGTCTTAAAATTAAACAAAACAAAACAACAACAACCAATAAAAAGGGCTGGAGGGATGACTCTGCCAGTTCTAAATACCCGAGTTCGATTCCCCAGCACCACATAAGCCAGGCAAGTGGTGGACGCCTGTAATCCCAGCACTCAGGAGGCCAACACAGAAGGATAGTTATGAGTCCAAGGTTAGCCTGGGCTCCATAGTGAGATCAGGACCAGACTGGGCCAGAGAATGAGACCCTGTCACAAAAAAAAAAAAAAAAAAAAAAAAAAAAAAAAAAAAAAAAAAAAAAAAAAAAAAAAAAAAAAAAAAAAAAAAAAAAAAAAAAAAGGCTGTGGATGTAGTTCAATGCAAAGGCCTTGGGCTCAGTATCTAGTACCACCAAAAAAGAAAAATAAAGTACACAAATAAGCTTGCAACAGTCTTAAGTTATCCAGGCTGGGCTTAAATGTGTGATCCTCCTGCCTCAGTCTCCCAGAATATTGGGCTACAGGTGTGTGACTCCATGCCCTGCCTGCATAATTTTCTTCAGGGCAGCTCTACTTCACCTGCCATCCACTCTCTGGCAGCACAACACAGGCCTGGTGTGGCTGTAGGTGTAGGCGCAGCCTTTCCTGGATGACCAGGGCTGTGTTGTCACTGGAGCAGGTAAAGGAAAGACAGAGTACAGAAGAGAGTGAGAAGCCCAGGATGCACCCCCAAACATTGCCTGCCTTGCTTTTCTGATCTGCTCTTGGGGCCCCCTGGAGTTGAATCAAGGCTAGCTCAGCTGATGGCTCTTGCCTGCAGTGCCAACTCCATACCTGCAAAGATGCATCCCGGTGAGGACAAACCCAGCTGTAGCCAGGCCCTCGGGGGCCTCCTCAGCCACTCACCTCCAAGCTGCCCCAGTCTTCATCATCCCATCTGTCGGCAGTGCTGTTGTCCTGTGCTTCCTCCTTGCTGTTCTCCTGTGTCTCCCAGTGGCTGGAAGTTATGGGGGTGGCGGAGGCAGGGATGGGAGCCAAAGCAGGATGTCCTGGAACATAAGTTCCTGCGCTCTCAGAGGTCTTGGGACAGGGAATAGGTTGAAGATGAAAGGGGGCAGGGAGAGGAGGCACCATGGAAGCCCACACAGGGACTAGACCCCACCTGACCCACCTCTGTCCCCACCATCATCCCTGTGGGAGCTACACAATAGCAGCCTGTAGGGGACAAGCGCTCCAGCCCTCAGCCCCATGCAGCCAGACTCACCCTCAGGCACTGATCTCTGGGGCATACTGTTATCAGTTGCAGTGGTCGTGGGGTGTGCACGGATCAGCTTGGAAGTGAGTGAGGAGACACCAGTGACAGCCCAGCCTGCCCAGCTGGCTGCAGCTCCTCCCATCCCAGGGCTGGAGGCCGCATGGACATCCTTCTCTGCAGTGTGGGAAAACAGCAGGTTTGGGCATGTAAGGTTCCGTGTGGAGGGGACAGGAGGCCAAGCACTGAAACAGTGACCTGTGGCACCCCCCACTCCCTTCTTCAGGCCTGGGTCCTTCCATCTGTGAGACGGAAGGGGGAGTCACAGCTGCTCAGTAGATTTTTTTTCCAGATCTCAGAGACTCCCATGGGGTGGGGGGGGGGGTGAAGACACCAGACAACAGTCAAGGACGTGGCAAGTAGAAAGGTACATGAGTGTGGGCTACTCACCCACTTCTGCCAGCTGGGTGGGATCCTCTGACACAGACTCCAGTTTGGACAGGAAGCTTCGAATGGCCTTGAAGGCCTATGGAGCAGCAACGAGTCAAGCTGAGGGCTATGAGATTCCTGAGAGCCTGCCAGGCTGGCTAGCGCCCAGACATCCACCATAGCCTCAGACACTCACCTGGTCCCGCACAGATTTTTCAGGGTCCACAGTAAGACCACAGAGCACAGGTAGGATCTTGTGGGCACAATCATTTGTCGAGTAGAAATTGTGGGTAGCAGCAAATCCCAGGACACCCGCAACCCGGGATGGTGGAAAAGGGTCCTTGGTGGCCCGGCTGAAGGCAGAGGTGAGGACCCTGTGTCTGGTCTATGGGACCAGAGACAGTACTCCTGAGTGTCAGGTCAACATGGGGGCCTAGAACCACCAGATCTTCCCTGAGCAAGCCCCCAGGGTCTAAAGATGTAATTTATCACAAGCAACTTAAATGGGGAGAATTTACCTAAAACTCTGAATCTGGTCTTCGTATCTCAACCACTGGGCCCCACAGTGCCTCAGGACAATACAGCCAGAGCAGCAGCTACTTAGGGCTTGAGGTACAGGCCTCCTTTCCTCACTGCCCTGCTGATCCAATTTATTCATTTCTAGTAACTGGGCACAGCAAGTACCTGAGGCTACAGACC
Source organism: Ctenodactylus gundi (assembly GCA_004027205.1). Taxonomy (NCBI): domain Eukaryota; kingdom Metazoa; phylum Chordata; class Mammalia; order Rodentia; family Ctenodactylidae; genus Ctenodactylus; species Ctenodactylus gundi. The sequence goes on from PVKB01001211.1 coordinate 91,110, forward strand.
CCAGCTAAGGGATGAACATACACAGGGGACAAACAGACCCAGGTGCAGATCTCTGGTCCACCCCTCCCTAGTGGCTGTGTGGCCTGGCACAATCTACTGTACCTCTAAGAATCTGGACCTTGAGCTCAGGGCCAGAGTCTCCAGGGGGTAAGGGCCCATACGTGCAGGCTTGTTGGCCCGGGGGAGACCATGCCCTGTGGCAGCGGCACAGGCACTCACACTGGCACTGAGGTAGGAGCCGATTTTGCCCAGGCAGACTGTGGTGTTGCAGCGGATGGGGCCCTGCTCATCCTTGGCCTGCAGCCGTGCGAAGTGCTTCATTAGCTCCATATTGAGGTTGTTCTCACTCAGCTTTGGGGCCAGGAGCAGCATGGACTGTGGGATGGAGGGAACAGTGGTATTGTGGGCTTGGATATGTGTTATTTCCTGGGAAAGTCCAGAGGCCACTGGGGGCCCTTGGCTCTAAGACCTGCCAAAGTCCTATGAAAACCACTAAGCCCAGACATGGGTTCAGCTAGCAGGTTGAGGACGGGGATCCCCAATTTCTGTCCCCAGAGTTCACCTGGCCTCCCAGCTCCTGCTTCTCTCCTCTCTTCTCCTGCCTATACTCCAATCAGACTTCTAAACCAACACTCCTTGCACTCTACCATGCTGGCTATGTTGAGGTCACCAATGATCTCCATTTGCCAAATTTGGCAGTCAATTCTTTGTCCCATGAAACTTGATCTCTCAGCAGTTTTAACACCAGAGTTTGCTCCACCTTGAAACTTTTTGTCTATGGTCTTCTAGGACAAAAGCCCCTCCTAGTCCTCCTCTGACTCTGATGGCGGGTCCTGTTGCTGAGATCTTCAAGTCCAAATATTCCAGAATGAAATTTTTGGCCTCTGTTGTATTTAACACTGTTGCCTTGAGGATCATAGACATGTCACAGCTGACAGACCACAAGTATGTACCCCTAGCCCAGACCTCTAAACTTCATACATATACCATCAGTGGCCAGCTCAATGTACCCAGATGGCTGTCAAACAGACCCAGCCACACTGGACCCAACCTCTTGTGACCCTGCTCCTTACTCAGACCACTTTACTGCTCTGCTTGAATCCCTGTCTTGCTCTGGTCTCACTCCCAATGAATCCACCAGGCCCTCACCATATTCTACTGCCACCTATGGGGCTCCACCTCCCAACAGCATTCCCCATGGCCATGCTACACCTCTTGCTGATAAGTCTACAGTCGAGGCACCTCAGGGACTTTATCCTGGTCTTCCTTGTTCAGAAAAACGTTTCCTCATCTACTCAAGCTTTTACCCTCTTCCCGTAATGGCATATCTCGGAAAGATGGTCCCATTTTCAAAACTGCAAACCCACATAGGCACATGCCCCTTTACTTCCTAACATAAGATACATTTTCTAATCCTATTCACAGTCTGCCAGGCCTACTCTCCATTTACCTTGAGGTATGAGGCTAGGGTACATTGCACCCCAGCCAAGGCAAAAGCCAGGCAAAGAGAAGTGCTTATGAGATCTGCTCAAAGTACTATAGGTTGTGTCCACTTTGTAACCCTGCAGCTATGGGGCTGCACCTGTAGCCTGGACCAGTGCATGCATGTGTGTATGCATGGCATAGATGATGCCTGCTCAGAATCACAGGCCAAAGCCAAGACCTCTGTGTCCTGGAGTGTGCCGCTAAGAAAATTACATTGGTGCACTATGGGCCTGCCCATACCCACCTTGACTGTCTGCTCCCGGATGGCTGGGTTGGTGTCCAGGAAACCATGTACAACGTGAGGGAAGATCTGGGTGTTGACTGTTGGCTCATCAAGGTATTGGATGAACTGTTCCATCTATAGCCCAGGATAAGGCATGAGAATGTGGTCATTACCTTCTCTCTGAACCGCAGCTAAGGCCATTCTGGATTCAGTTTTCCCAGGGTGCCAGCATTGGCTGGCCAGGTCAGCCTCCCTAGCTCTGACCATATGTTTGGCCTCAGGAGGCCTGGGGACAGAGGTGGAGAAGGAATGGGACCTGTGGGGCTAGAGGAATGGCTCAGCAGTTAAACCTCTTGCCTAGCAAGCGTTAAGATAAGCGCTAGCTACCCAAGTTTGATTCCCCAGCACCACATAAGGCAGTGTGGTGGTGCACGCCTGTAATCCCAGCACTAAGGAGGCTAAGACAGGAGGATTGTTGAGTCCAAGGCCAGCCTGGACTCCATAGTGAGTTCAGTACCAACCTGGGCTACAAAACGAGACCCTGTCTCAAAAAAAAAAAAAAAAAAAAAAAAAAAAAAAGGGAATGGGACCTGGGTGCTGCTAGTTCTTCCTGGTTCAGAGGTTCCCCACCCTAAATCCCATCTGCCTCAGGCTGGCAGAAGGGCCTGTATCCCCACTCTAGGGACCAAGAGAAGAGATACGGGGCATGAACCAAGCAGCCTGAACTCTCCCAAGCCTCTCTGTGAGCCCTGGGATCAGCCGTAGGCCCTGGAGTCCAGCCATGATGGTCCCTCACTGTATGTTCAGGGCAGTGGTTTCTCCAGACCCTGTGTGGCAGGGAAGGGCTCCAGTCATCTGTCTGGTAATCGAGGTGACACAGCACCTCCCAGCAGCCCTGACCAGTAGGATCAGGGAACGGAGACCGGGGCAGGGCCTGGCCGGGCCTACCTGCTGGAGAAGGCGGATGCGCATGGCGCGGTCAGTGGAGGAGAACATCTTGACCACCACAGGGATGATTTTCTGCTGATACTCCTCAGTACTGAGATACTTGCCCACCTGAGGATTGGAGCAGGACGAAGGACTCAGCCACACCCACAGGGGTGGGACAACTTCATGCGGTTCACTGGACTTACCTGGTCTCTCCTGGTTTCCTTAGATGGGAGTGCCGTAGTGATGGCATTAGGGGTGGGCAGGCATTTCCTTGATAGTCCCTTTTCCCATGTCTCAAGTCCTGCCCATTTTTTTCAGGGGCAAGGCCTCTTTTAGGAGGTTGATAAAAGCTATGTCCCTCCCTATAAACAGGCACCTATATCCATGATATGCAAATGAAATTCTGCCTACAATTACTAGGGGTTCATGGGCTGGTGGTGTACCGCAGTAGTTAAAACATTTGCCTATCAAGCATAAGACCTTAGGTTCAATTCCCAGCACCACATGCACCAGGCTTGGTGGCACACGTCTGTAATCCTAGCACTCAGGGGGCTGAGGCAAGTGGATTTCTGGGAGTTCTAGGCCAACTTGGGGTTACATAGTTCGAGACCAGCATGCACTACAGAGAAAGACCCTGTCTCTGAAAAAAAACAAAAACAATCACTAGGGCTTCCTACAACATTCCCCCCTTCCAGCAAGGGCCTTCAGATTCAAAGGGTTTCCTGGGACAGGTACCCACATAACAATGGGCAGGGGGCAAGACGGGGGAGAAGGCTGGGAACATAGCTCAGTGGTTAAAGTGCTTGCCTAGGCCATGGGTTCAGATGCCCCACACCACAAAGGCTGGATGTGGTGATGCACACCTGTAATCCCAGCATTTGGGAGGCTGAGGCAGGAGGACTACCTGAGTTCAAGGACAGTTTGGGCTACATAGCGAGTTCAGGACCAGCCTGGACTACTGAACTAGATCTTGTCTCAAAGAAAAAAGAGAAAAAATTGGGGGATATTCCAGCCCCCAAAAGTCAGTGACATTGTGAAAAAGAAAAGTGGGGGTGGGGGTTGAGAGAGTGGGAAGGGGAAAGGGAGGTGATATGTAAATTAAAAACAAAATAAACCTTTGAGACGAGAAAGAAAAAAAGGGAGAGAAAAAAAGAGGAAGGTGAGTGCTACGAGGTCAGGATGAAGGGCAGAAAAGTAGGGTGGCTGCTACAGTTATCCTTGAACTGCTACTGCACCCTGGCCCCTGGGAGCCAGTGCCCAAGTCAGACCAGAGGGGCTCTGCAGGGGATGTGAGGGCTCTGAGCAAGGCAACTGCAGACGACAAACTCTGGAGGCTCAGGGTCTCCCTCCCCAAGGGCAAGAAGCCCCCACAATTTCCCTACAGCTATCAGAAGGCCTGGGATTGGTGATCTAACATGGTGCTAGTAAGAAGTTTGCCATCCCACATGCTGCTCTGCTGCCTCTCCCTGGAAGCCTCTCAGGATTGCCCCTACTTTAGCAGGTCGGTTGGGCCCAGTCAGCTCCTGGGCCTCACTGTTCCCAAGGCTCCAGGCCTACCAGGTTTCCACTTCCTACTTACCTTGAAGAGAGGTGTGAGGACCACAGCCCCAGCATTGCCAAACTCAAAAGCTGTTAGCAGCTGAGGCAGCACCTTGTGCCGACAGAAATCCTCAGGGAATGAGTCCAAGCTCTTGCTCAGCTCTTGGAAGAACTTCTGCTTCTCAGCTGGTTCTTTGATCTGGGGTGGGTGAGAGCAGAGCCCAGGGAGGAAGTCAGCCTGGCCATGACACCCCAGCCACAGGTGAGAACAGGGGCATCTGGAGCTCAACTGTCTAGGTTCAAAGCCCAAATCCAGGGGTAGGAAGAATATCCCAGTGGTTAGAGCACTTGCCTAACAAGCACAAGGCCCTGAGATAGATTCCTCAGCACCACATAAGTTGGCATGGGAGCACATGCCTGTAATCCCAGCTCTTTGGAGGCTGAGTCAGGAGGACTGCTGTGAGTTCAAGGACAGCCTGGGCCACATAGTGAGTTCAGGACCACCCTAGACAACAGGGTGAGACCCAGTCTCAAAAAAAAAAAAACATAATAAAACAAAAAAAAAGGACAACTCCCCCACTTACTTACAGTGTGACCTTGGGGAAGGTCTTCCACCAGAAAACAGGAAAATAACTTACTGGGCTGTTCAGAGGATTCAACCAGAAAATGAACAAAAAGCTACCAGTAGCCAGGCAGAATAGTGCACACTTATAATCCCAGCACCATGGGAGGTAGTGGTGGGAGGATCTCAAGTTCAAAATCAGCTTGGGCAGGGATCAGGTGTAGCTCAGCAGTTAAAGGACTTTCCTGGCATGTGCAGGGTTCTGGGTTTGATTCCCTAGCACCACATAAGCTGGGCAGGAAGGCACACACCAGTAATCCCAGCTCCTGGGAGACCAAAGCAGGAGGATTGCCTGAGTTTGAGGTCAGCCTAGGCTACAAAGTGAGTTCAGGACCAGCCTAGACTACAGAACAGGACCCTGCCTCAAAAATAAATAAATAAATAAGCTTGAGGGGGCAACCCTTTCCGGGTGCCCCTTCTGTTTAGCAGCTTTATCCCTTATTTTTCCTCTTTTGTAAGTTTCCCAATAAAGCCTTTTCTTCACAACCTGCCTCCCATCTTTGTGATTTATTCTTTAAGCCTGTGGAGACACTAACTCAGTGCAGAGGCCTGTGGGAAATGGGGCCTGATACCACAGCAACTAATACATGGGGGCTCATCGTCTGGGGTACTGGAGGCAGGAAAAGACCTACAAGCCATCAAGCTAAAGATGCCAGTCTGGACTGAAAGCCAGCAAAGGCAGCCTCCTGACTTTTTCCTCCAGGGCCCCTTAGATCACCCCTCTTTGGAGTGAAACCCTGACTGCCAACCCAACAATGCTCCTGTCCAGAGCCGTCATCGTCCCAGTCCTCTAACAGCAGTCAGGGTCAAACAATTCAAGCAGGGATTGTGAGAGGAGACAGTAGTGTTGAAGGCCGCTAGGGATACAGGGTACCCTGGAAACAGAGAATTCATTGGAAGGCAGGATTATAGAAAAGGCAGCTGGCTATAACTCCTGATAGCCTGTAGCTGACCAATTCCTAGAACTTAGTTAAAATAGAGAGAAAGATCCTTAAGGGGGAAGTAGTTAAGGGTGGGCTGCAGCAGTGGGTTTAAGGGTGGAGAACCTAGGAACCAGCCCTAGCAACAGAGCTGCTTAGCATAGGACAGCCCCTTACCCAGCTACACAATAAAAACCCCTAGACAATGAACCACACAGGCAACCCCGATTTCCGAGCCCCTCTTCTGACTAGCAGAAGCTTTACCCTATTTTTTCTTTCCTCTTTTGTAAGTTTCCCGATAAAGCCTTTTCTTCACAACCAACACCAAAAAAAAAAAAAAAAAAAAAAAAAAAAAAAAAAAAAAAAAAAAAAAAAAAAAAAAAAAAAAAAATCAGCTTGAGCCATTTAGCAATTTGAGAGCCCATCTCAAAAGAAAAGGGGGCTGGGGCCAGGGATACATTCAGGGTTAAAGCTCCTGGTTCGATCTCTAGTCCCACCAAAAACCAAACCAAACTAAATCAAATCACAAAGAAAACAAACCCTGCCAGAGCAGCACCTGACAACAAACGGCAGGCCCAGTCAGCTAGTGACTGCTGTCCTAATTATGTCACTGAGCAGCCACCAGCACAGTGCCACTAGCAGAGTCACAGCACTGCTTCTTCTGCTCACACTCCAGATGAGGAGACCGAGGCTCCAAGAGGGAAGGGCCTTGCCAGTCCTCTGCATGGCTGGGTTGGGAATACCCACAACTACATGCGGAGGGGAGTTCCTGGCCACCATGAGGAGATGGAACAGGGGCAGGCTGCCCAGACCTGGTCTCCTAAGATGGGCCAGGATGAGCCAGGCTGTAAGCTCAGTCCTCTCTGAAGCTGTAATAACTACAATTCACATTTCCTGAGAATAGGTTAAATGCAAGAACTTTGCACATATCTCAAATAAATCTCCCCACAGCTTTATGAGACAGGAACTAATGCAATTCACATTGCACCAGCAAGGCAGCTGAGGCACAGGAGGGTGAGGCACTCGTCCAAAGTCAAAGTCACACAGCTAAGAAATGGTCAGGGCTGGAGGAATGGCTAAGTACTCGAGTTCTGGGATTACAGGCATGTGTATAATTACATATTCAACATCTCTAATACTAGAAATGGTTATTTCTTAGTTTTTAGAATACAGAGAGTTACAATCAGACATTTAGCTCAAAGAAAAATTTGGTATCTTTTTACTATATTTTTATAAGGACCATCTTTTTATCTTTACTACATTCTTATAAGAACTATCAGAGAAAAATAATAGTCCTTGCTTTACAATCTCACCTTATTCATGTTATTGCTTTTTGGCAATAGAGACATTTATGAACTTTTTTTTTTTTTTTGAGACAGGGTCTTGCTCTGTAGGCCAAGCTGGCCCTGAACTCACTAGGTAGCTCAGGTTGGCCTTGAACTCACAGCAATCCTCCTGCCTCAGGCTCCTGAATGCGGGGATTACAAGTGTGCGTCACTATGCCAGGCTAGTATGTGATGCAGGGGGACTGAATTTGGGGTTTATGCTTCCTTGGCAAGTGGTCTTATCATTGAGATATACCTCCAGCCACTCATGAACTATTTTCAAGGGTGAAAACATGGAGTAAAGTTAGATAAAAAAAAATTTCAAGGTGGGCTCAGTGGCATAGGTCTCTAATCCCAGCAATCTGTGAGGTTATGGAAAGAGGATCACAAATTTAAGCTCCGTCTAGAAAATTTAGCAAGCCCCTGACTCAAAAATAAAAATAAAAACAGGGACTGGAGGAATAGCTCAGTGGTCAAAGCTCTTGCCTAGCAAGCGCTAAATCAAGCACTAACTACCCGAGTTTGATTCCGCAGCACCACATAAGCTGGGTGTGGTGGTGCACACCTGTAATCCCAGCACTTGGGAGGCTGAGACTGGAGGATTGTCATGAATCCAAGGCCAGCTTGGGCTCCATAGTGAGTTTAGGACCAGCCTAGGCTATAGAGCGAGACCCTATCTCAAAATAAATAAAGAAAATAAAATTAAAATGTCATCTATTGAGGGCCAGGGCATAGCTCAACAGATAGAGCACTTGCCTAGCATGCACAAGGCCCCAGGTTCAGTTCCTCAGCGCCACGTAAAATTAGCCAGGTGTGGTGGCTTAGGAGCCCAAGAAGACTGAAACAGGAGGATTTCTGAGAGATTGAGGCCAGCTGGGCTACATCGTGAGTCCAGGACCAGCCTGGACTACAGAGTGAGACCCTATCTCAAAAATATGAAAAAAATAAACACACACACACACACATATACAATATACATATATATATATGAAGCTTTGTTACTTGTATATATTAACTATAGTAGATATTTTATAAACAACTCAAGACAATTCCTCTTCACTCAACAATGCCCAGACAAGCCAAAAGGCTGGACACCTATGATTTAAAGAATATGAGGGGCTGGAGGAATGGCTCAGTGGTTAAAGCACTTGCCTAGCAAATGTTAAATCAAGTGCTAAGTACCCAAAGTTCAATCACTCTGGAGGCTGAGACAGGAGGATTGTGGTGAAGGGCAGCCTGGGCTACAGAGTGAGACACTGTCTCAAAAAAAAAAAAAAAAAGACTATGAGAATAGGTTATATGTAAAGTCTGTACCATTTTATATAAGGGACTGAAATACCTGCATTCTCGGTATCATCAGGGGTCCTAGGACCAATCCCCCAGGAATACACTTTAAACATACTGACTCCTCCTGACCCCAGCACCACTATGGCTTGGTTTTTGTTTCTTTGCAGATGGAACCCAGAGCCTTAAGCATGCTAGGTAAGTACACTGCCACTGAGCTACATCCTTGGTGTCCCCCATGCTGCTCTGAAGTAAGCTCTAATATTAGGGCTGAGTTTTAGCTACAGGAAGTCACACACCAAGAGATGGAGCCAGGGTTTGCACCCAAAAGGCCTGAAGTTGTGGTCTGTCCTGGTTTCCAGATGGTCCAACTGTGGTGAGAGACCCCCAAAAGGTGGAGTGAGGCACTTAGAGCTGAATCCCAGAGTCTGGGGGAGGCTCACCTGAATCTCTTCCAGGAAGAGGTTGGTCTCCACAAAGCGGTTGTTCATGAAGCCACCTGGTGCCTGGCAGTTCTGCAGGAAGCGGGCTGGGTTGGGACGCACCTTGGGGTTGGCTCCCACCAGCTCACAGTAATGGGGCACCAGTGATTTGGGGATCTGTGGGGGAGGGCTCAGTGTCAGGGAAGATGTGCCAAGTGTCTGACAGGGACAGAGACTGTGCTGCAAGATGCTAGGGCTGGATGCCTACCTTTCCAGGGTTGCGCAGGGCTGCTGCCCGAGGTAGGGGCCCATTGAAGACTTCCCAGATGAGGCAGCCCAGGCGCCACATGTCTGCCGACCTGTGGTAGCGACCCGGAGCTGCTCAGGGTCCCACAAACCCACATGTGCAGGCCTCCAACCCTCCTTGAGCACCAGGAATTCTCTGAATGGCAGGCCATTCAGGACAATGGCTGTGTCCCTCAGCTAATCTGACAGCCCCAAACAGGAATGAGTTTCATTAGCTCAGTTTAACAGGCAGAAACTGAGACTCAAAGAGATAAGGAAGTCTATCCTAGGTCACACACCTTTCAAATCTGGAACCACCAAATACCTAAGCAGTACCTATCCTGTCCTACAATTCAGTAAAGACTCTACAAGCAGACAAATGGGCCCCACCCTGGAACCCTGGTTCCCTCCTATGCCAGGCAGCAAGGGAGAGGAGTGCTAGTTAGTCTAGGGGTCCCAAGGCTGCAGAGAAATCCCAGAAAAGGGCATATTGAGGAATGTCACCCCCAGTCACCCACCACTTCTCTCTGACCACTCTGCCACTGCTGTCAGCCAACTCCGGGGGATCATACTGCTCAAGTTCAGGGATCCCCTTGCAGGGGGGTCCCCCACCATTGCCCTGGGCTGAGTACATGTAGTCCAGGCCCCCAAGTTTCCACTCGCCAGCTCGGTCCACAAATACAGCAGCCATGCAGACATTGTTGTGGATGAGGCCGCAGTCATTGACCAGGAAGCTGAGGGCTTTCACAACCTGGTGTAGCCCCCAGGACAGCTCCTGGTCCTTCAAGCCACCAGATTCCGCTCGAGCCTTGAGGTACATTCCCAGCGGGGTCACAGCTTCTGTCACTATGTGGAGGCACTTTTCTGTCTGGGGAAGAAGACAGAGATGAGAGGAAGGGACAGGACAAGGAAAGAGGCAGCCCCGAAGCAGAAACAAAACGTGACAATGAGAAGCCACGGGGTGGGAACTATGGCAGAGCAGAGGGGAGGCGGGAGCAAGGGGCTGGAGACCGCAGGTGAGGAGGGGCTGAGACGGACGAGAACGCAGCAGATACCTCCAGCCCGTCAATGTAGGCCAGGATGTTGGGGTGCCGGAGAGTTTTGAGACGCTTGAACGCAGCTTTCGCCACTTGGGTCTGCTCGTCCGCGCCAGGCTTCACATCGTACACGAAGATGGACACGGGACTGCCTGTGGCCTGGAGAAGGACGAAGTGGCCTGAGGGGTGGGCGCATGGCTGACCACTCTGCCCAGCCGGGGTCTCACTGGCTTTTAGGTGGTCTCCAGAGAAAAACGGAAGGGCGGCCGGCAGGATCCCTCCCCAGATCGGCGTTTAAGGACTCTGCCGGGCCCATGTGGCTGTCCCCCCGTTGATCTGTCTGTCCCTCAGTCCTTCCGCCCGCCACGTCGGCACTACGTGGTCCCCTCCCCGGCCCGTCGTCCCCAAGCCTCCGCTGCCACGTCAAGCCGGGCGCGACGCAGCGGCGCCGGAGGCTCGGACTAGGCAAGGCCGAGGTCGGCCGCGGCCTACAGAGCCAGACTGCATTCACCTTCTTGCGGCCACGGTGCAGGACCCAGGGCCCGGGCGGGCTGCCCTCGGGAGGCTCCGGGCTGAGCTCGAACGGGAAATCCCGGACCGGGTCCCGGGCAAAGAACCACATCGTTCCGCCGCAGCCGCCGCCGCGGGCTCGGGCGCCTCCGCTCCGAGTACTCCGGCCGCCCGAGCCCAAGGGAAGCGGGGCGGGGCGGAGGCGGGACCTGGCTGCGATTGGGCGGGGCCGTGGTGGGCGGGGTCAGAGTGGAGGCGGGGAGTTGGGGGCGGAGTCTGGCGGGGGTGGGATCTTAGACCAGCCCGAGCTGGGACAGACGGGCTGCAGGCAGTACACTCAATGAAATTTTGGCTCTGCCACCTGGGGATCAGCTCTAGCACAGTCACCAGAATTGTCCCAAAGTTAACGTTGTCTTCAAATATAAAGGAGGAGGGGGCTGGAGGAATGGCACAGCGGTTAAAGCGCATTCAGGCCCTGAGTCCGATTCCTCAACACCACATAAAGCTGTGCGTGGTGGCGCTCGCCTGTAATCCCAGCACTCCGGAGGCTGAGGCTGGCAGGTTGTCCGGAGCCCAAGGCCAGCCTGGGCTCCACAGTGACTTCAGAACCAGTCTGGGCTACAGAGCGAGACTCTGTCTCAAAATAAAAAAAGAAAGAAAATGAAAATGAAAAAATATGAAGGAGGCATGGTAATAGAGTCCACCGTAACGTAAGGATGAGGGCTTCAGAAAGGACACATGGGAAAATCAAGGCAAAGAAAGGCGGATGCCACACAGGCAGACAGGAAGGGGTATAGTGAGGTAGGGACTTCGGTGGGATAGTTGGCTCTGTGGTTCACGCTGTCTTTCAAATTGTGGGTGACCCCAGGCCCCAGGGAGGACACAGTGTTGGTGAATGAGGAGTAAGCAGCAGAGTGTCCCAAGGAGACAGAATGATGACTTCCCTGGAGGAGTGAGGGCAGGGAGGGCAGAGGGTGAAACAGAAGTTCAGGAACCTGAGACCAGGGCTGGGTTCCTGGGGACGGAAGAAAGGAGAGACTGAGGAAGGAGACGGTGGGCAAGGTGCGACCACATTTATGGGCAAAGGGGGCACAATCTCTTGACTGGCAAGAGACCTGACTTGGCAGGCAGTGGTTCCTGGTTCTCAGAGGATCTAGGCTTGGCCTTCAGCCACATCCTGTGAAGTAAAGGTGAGACTCTGAGCGAGATTATGAAACATCTGGTTAGAGCGGTTGCCTAGCAAGTGCATAGCCTCTGATTGATACTCCAGCACCACATAAGCTGGGCGTGGTGGAGCATGCCTGTAATCCCAGCACTTGGGAGGCTGAGGCAGGAGGATTGCTGTAAATCTAAAGCCAGTCTTGGCTGCATATTAAGTTCAGGACCAGCCTGGGCTACAGAGTAAGACCCTGTCTCAAAACAAAACCAAAACCACATTATGTTCAGGTCTGTCAAAAATAATCATTTTCCCTTCTTTCTGCCATGTGACTCAGGCCCACGCATCCCTGGTAGCCACTGAGATACTCCCTTCCCCTTTTCTCACAAAATAGAAAAACTCTTCGAGGCCACTTCCCTCAGGGAGTAGAAAAGATTCCCTTGCCCCAGATGCCGTGGCTGTGAGCACAGCCCAGCAGTTTCTGCTCTCAACCTGCTTGGACTGAGACTAGTCATCTGTGAATCGGTATGCTCCAAGCTTGAGACCTGACAGCTTCAACACGCAGGAAATGGCAACAGCATTGTGACCGTGGAGTGAGAAGTGTTGGCAAGTGGAGAGCACCTGGCCCTGGGGGGGCAGAGTAAAGGTCTTGAATGCGGCATCTGCAGTGCCTCCCTGTTGAAGAGGTGGCCCGCAGTCTGAGCTGAGGGAGTCTGGGAAAGGTGAAGTATTGGGGTGGTGATCCTAGTTGGAGGGAGGGGACCCTAAGAACATAGGGCTCCTGTGACCCAGTTTAGTCAGCAGCGTAGGCCCTTAGAGCCTACCACAGCCAGGCCTGTGTTAGGTGTAGGGCATTACCCAGAAAGGAAAGAGGCACAGGAAAGCAGGGCTGCGAGGCTGGGGAAGAGCTGGGAGTCCCCAGAACAGTGGGACAGTGGGGAGGTAGGAACCAAGCTTAGTACAGGTCTGAGCAGGAGATGGCTGTTAAGTCCACAAGGGAAACTGCCCTCCAGATTTCTCGTTACCAAGTACCGCTTCCGTGGTTGAATCTAGTGTGGACAAGGGAGTGCTTACTTTACTATAAATAAAGGCTTTTCTTTTTGAGACAGGATCTCGCTCTGTAGTCATGGTTCTGAACTTCACTAGGGAGCCCAGGCTGGCCTTGGACTCAGGACAATCCTCCTGCCTGAGACTCCCGACTCCCGTGCTGGGACTACAGACCTGCGCCAACACGCCCAGCTCTTATGGTAATGGGGAGTTGAACTCTAGTACTTAGCACATGCGTCGTGCTTGCTGGCAAGTGCTGTAACCACTAAGCTGTTCCTTCAGCCCCTTTTTTCCTTTTTGAGATCTTGCCCTGTAATTCAGATTGGTCCTGAATTCTTTTCTTTCTTTTTCTCTTCTACTCTCACTCTGTAGCCCAGGATGGTCCTGAACTCACTATGGAGCCCAGGCTGGCCTTGGACTCGCAGCAATCCTCCTGCCTCAGCTTCCTGAGCACTGGCATTACAGGCATGTGCCACCACACCTGGCTTGTGTGGTGCTAGGGAATCAAACTTGGGTACTTGAGCCATTCCTCCAGCCCTTTTTCTTTTTCTTTTTCTTTCTTTCTTTCTTCTTTCTTTCTTCTTTCTTTCTTTCTTTCTTTCTTTCTTTCTTTCTTTCTTTCTTTTTGAGGCAGAGTCTTGCTCTGTGGTTCAGGCCATTCCTAAACTGACTGTGTAGCCCAGGCTGGCCTTGAACTCAAGGCAATCCTCTTGCCTCAGCCTCCAAAAGCTGGGATTACAGGCATGTGCCATCATACCTGGTTTATATGGTTCTGGGGAATTAAACTCAGGGCCTTGAGCTTGCTAGGCAAGCACTTTAATCATTGAGCTATTCCTCCGGCCCCTGGGCCTGAATTCATCATGTAATCCTCCTGCCTCAACCTCTCAAGTGCTGGGATTACAGGTGTGCGCAACCATGCCCAATTTATGTGGTGCTGGGAGTTGAACCCATAGCCCAGTGTTTGCTAGGCAAGCATCCTAACCACTGTGTTACACCCCAAGTCCCATAAAAGATGAATGTGAATCATTTGTAGGAAAATGGATACACCTTGAGATTATTATGCTTAGCAAAATTAATCAGACACAGAAAGTAAAACATCACATGGTTTCTCCAACTTGAGAAAAATAAACCATGAAAAAAAGTAAAAGATAGATGGAAAAAAGTAAGAAGATAGACTTTGTGGAGAGGGAAAGGGGACATGGAGGAGTAAAGGAAGAGAAGGGGAAAAGGAAATAAAAAATGATCACTACAGGGGCTGGAGGAATGGCTCAGCAGTTAAAGCACTTGCCTAGCAAGCGCTAAGTACCTGAGTTTGATTCCCCAGCACCACATAAGCCAGGTATGGTGGTGTATGACTGTAATCTTAGCATGTGGAGGCTGAGACAAAAGGATTACCATGAGTCCAAAGCTAGTCTGGGTTACACAGTGAATTCAGAACCAGCCTGGGCTACAGAGCAAGACCCTGTCTCGAAAAAAAAAAAAAGTGTGGCATAGATGTAAAATAAAGAGTAAGCAGCAGGTCTTAGTAACAGAACCAGTTTTTTGAGGCAGGGTCCCTTCTTACAGTCCAGTCTGGTCCTAACTCTCTATGGAGCCCAAGCAGGCCTAGAATTCACTGCAATCCTCCTGCCTCAGCCTTTCAAGTGCTGGGATTACAGGTGTGTACCACCAGGCCCGACTGTTACGTGGTTCTGGGGATTGAACCAGGGGCCTTCAACTTCCTAGGCATGGGCTTTAATGACTGAGGTACACCCCCATGCCAGAATTGACTTTTTTTTTTTTTGAGATAGGGTCTTGCTCTGTAGCTCAGGCTGGTCCTGAACTCACTATGTGGCCTAGGCTAGGCTTGAACTCACGGCAATCCTCTTGTCTCAGCTTTCTGGGTGCTAGGATTACAGGTGTGCACAACCACATCCAGATTTGTGTGGTGCTGGCGAATAGAACTCAGGGATTTAAGCTTGCTAGGCAAGTGCTTTAATTGCTGTGCCAAAAGAAATAAAGTCAATGTGCCATAAAGACACATCCAAATCCATGTTTATAGCAGTATAATTCATAATAGCTCAATACTGGAAACAACCCACCTGCACATCCATACAGGAATGGTTAAAGAAGATGTGGTACCCATATAAAATGGAATATTATGCAGCCATAAAGAAAGACAGATATGAAGCATTTGAATGAAAATGGGGCCACCTAGAGTCAATAATGGTCCATTTTTGCTCCGACACAGGCAATCCTTCCGCCACAGGCTCCCAAGTGCTGAGATTGCGGGCATGTGCCACCATGTCCTGCTTATGTAGTGCTGGAGAACTGAACCCAGATCCTTGCTAGGCAAGCGCTCTAACCATTGTGCTGCATATGGCATATACCCCCAGCTCCCAGGCCTTGTTTTTCCTTCCTTCCTTCCTGCCTGCCTTCCTTCCTTCCTTCCTTCCTTCCTTTCTTTTCTTTCTTTGTTTGGATCCAGGGTCTCTTTCTGCAGTCCAGGCTAGTCCTGAACTCACTATGGAGCCCAAGCTGGCCTCAAACTCAACAGCAATCCTTCTGCCACCAAGTCTAGCTTATGTGGTGCTGGGGAACTGAACTGGGGTACTTAGCACTAAGCGCCTAACTTCTGAGTCATTCCTCCAGCCCCAGATGACCATTCTAGATTAAATGTGTTAGATGGGAACAACCTGCTTCAGTGGCAGTTGGAAAAAGCAGAATGAACAAAGCTGGGCCTGTGTCTCCCTCCCGCCTCAGGGGCAGGAAGAATCCACATCCAGATCTTTAGAAAAATGAACAAAAGAAGGTTTTGAGTTAGTGAGATAGCTCAGTGGCACAGCACTTACACTGTACATGTGAAGCTCAGGGCCCTCACACTGAGCTACATCCCCAGCCCAGATGAATTGCACACATTTATTCATTTATTTATAGTTTGAGACAGGGTCTTGCTAAGTAGATAAGTTGCCTGGGCTGGGCTTTTTTTTTGTTGGTTTGTTTGCTTGTTTGTTTTGAGACAGGGTCTCGCTCTGTAGCCCAGGCTGGTCCTGAACTCACTATGCAGCCCAGGCTGGCCTTGGACTCACGACAATCCTCCTGTCTCAGCCTTCCAAGTGCTGGGATTACAGGCGTGCACCACCATGCCCAGTTTACGTGGTGCTGGGGAATCGAACTCAGGTATGTAGTGCTTACCTCTGTGAGCCATTCCTCCAGCCTCTCTTAACCACTGTAGTGTTGTCCAGCCCCTCCTATGGATTCCTGGAGGCTCAGCCCAGGTGACCTCTGCCTCTCTCTCTCCCTCCCTGTGTTCTTCAGGTAAAAAAACATTGTGTGTTCCCCCCAACTCAGTGCACATTTCATAAGAAATGCTCTCCAAGTCTTTGATTAAGCTAGTGCTCAGTGTTGTTTCTTGCAACAGATAGTATTATTATACCCACTTAACAAAAGACTCAAATGAGGCTTCCAGGTATTATTAATTTGCCCAAGTGCCCAGGTGTGACTTAGTGAGACCCTATCTCAAATCAAAAATAAAAAACAGGTTGCAGACATAGTTCAGTGTAAAGGCCCTGGGTTCATTCCTCAGTACCACAAAAGAAAAAAAAAAGGAAAAGGGAATAAAAGAGAAGTAATTTAACTCTCTGCAAGATACTGCGTCAATCAGTTTTGGTTTTGGTTATTTTCTAAATCTTAGGTTTGATATCTTTTAAAATTTGCTGATATTGTAATCTCAGCTACTCAGAAGGCTGAGGGAGGAGGATCCCAAGTTGGAAATCAATCTAACAACAAGGCTAGAGGAACATCACAGCAGTTAAAGTGTTTTCCAAGCAAGGCACGGGCCCTGGGTTCAATTCTCAGCACGACATAGGCGAGGTGTGGTAATATGTACCAGTAATCTCAGCTCTCGGGAGCATTGTCTCAAAGAAAATTTACAATAACATATAAATGAGTTTTTAAAAATTATGAAATAGCCATACACCAGATTCAGCAATGAAAATCCGTTTGCTGAAAATATATATGCACTACAACTTATTCCAAGGACAGTGCATGCAATATTACATTAGTACACTAGATGGCAGCAAACGCACAATTTACAGGTAATTCAATAAATTTGCCTCTTCTGTGGCTATACTTCCTCCTTGCAGCAGGGGGCATTGTCCTAGCTTGTGGTGTAATGGGGGCCTGGAGAGGTTAGGCAACATTCTCAAATTTGCCAGTTTGTCAGAGCCAGGAGCCAGGTTCTGGGCTTTTTTGAGAAAGTGTCTCGCTCTACAATCCAGGCTGAATTTAATATATAATGAAGGCTGGCCTCAAACTCACAGCAATCCCCCAGCCTCAGCCTGCAGATTGCTGGGATTACCGGTGTGTGCTACCACGCTCAGCTGATTTTCTGGGCTTTTGAATCAAGAGGTACATTCTCCCAGATCTTCCCCTAGTGCCTGCCCCTCCCTCATCCTAAATCCTCTTCTAACTTCTAATTTTTATCTTTTTACTATTTATTTATTTGACACAGGGTCTTACTCTGTAGCCCAGGCTGGTCACTATGAACTCACTATGGAGCCCAGGCTGGCCTTGGACACATGGCAATCCTCCTGCCTCAGCCTCCTGAGTGCTGGGATTACAGACATGCTCCACCATTCCCAGTTTATGTGGTGCTGGGAAACTGAACTCGGGTACTTAGCGCTTGACTTAGTGCTTGCTAGGCAAATTCTTTAACCGCTAAGCCATTCCTCCAACCCTAATTTTTATCCTTTTATAGAAGACAGAAATATGCTGGCTGGGTCAGTACCAACCAGCCCTTGATCCTGGGCCTACATAGAGACTTAGAAAGGGAAGAAGGGAAGGCTTGGAGAGGATGTGAAATGGTGGAGCTGCCACTTAAATTCAGGATTATCAGGATGATGAAATTCAAAAAGGCAAGCACCCTTCATACATCCAAAGGACATGCCTGAGCTGTATATTAAGATCCAAAGCCAGGCGTGGTGGTGCAGTGCACACCTGCAATCCCAGCACTGGGGAGGAGGAGGCAGGAGGACTGCCCTGAGTTCGAGGCCATCTGGGCTACATAGTAAATTCAGGCAGCTTGGATGAGAGAGAAATCAAACCCCTTGAACTAGTCAGAGTATTTGAGGCCTACAATTTCAGCTGCTTAGGAGGCTCTGTCAGGAAGATCATAAGGTCTCAGCCTGGGGACAACCTAGTGAGACTGTCTAAAAAGTGGAAGAGATTGGGTATGTAACTCAGTGGCAGAGTACTCCTGGGTCTGATCCTCAGTACCACAAGGAAACAGGAAACTCAAGCCTCTTGGCCTGGAAATAATCTCCAGGAAGATTTTGTTCTCCCAGCCCTTTTCGTGCTCACACAGTGGAAGTGGCTTCTGGCCTGTGTATGTTACTGAGGATTGAGCCTAGGACCTTCACACTGAGCTACATCCCTGCCGTGCATGGAGAGTGGGAGGGGGCGGGTGGCTGGGTGAGGGTGTACATGCACACACACTTGCACATTTCTAGTTTGGGCACTGAACTCAGAGCATTTGAAATGAGCTAAATCTCCAATTCTTGGTTTTGATTTTGGGACAGGGTCTCACTTAGTTGCCAAGGCTAAGCTTGAACTTGCCATTTTCCTGCCTCAGCCTGAGAGCTGAGATTACAGGCCTGCACCACCAGAGCTGGTTTGACCTTTTCCATCCCTTCCTATTACTGTGTGTCTGGCCTTTATATTCCAATCCTAGCTCGACACCGGAAACCGCCAAACTCCTGCTCTTACTAAAGCTTTCTCCATTGAGCGCTTGAGGCTGAGCACCAATTCAGAATGGGCCCTCAGTTCAGCTTTTCCCATAACCAGGGAGGGTTGGTCCCAACCTGTAAGATCACCTCAATGAAGAAGCTGCTGTTGGGTCTTGCAGCTACTCTTCTGGGCCATTGCTTCTGGGAGGGAAACTCTCTACCCACAGATCAGCAACAGAATGAAGTATGGCATACTGACTCGGGTTCAAATCCTGCTCTTGGTAGTGCTCTCTTCCTTTCACCATTGCAAATTTAGGGTTTTGTTGAGTTCCGGAAGGGATCTTGGCTGGTTGAGGAACCAAACATACGGCTAGGCAAGTGGTCCCTCATCACTGAAGAGTGCTGGATACAGCATCTTCTTATCAGTCTGGGTATCAGTCTCTCCAAGTTCTGCCAAGTTTTTAAGATTGATTCTGGAGTGGGATCTGAGCAGCAGCAGAAATACACAGCCCTCAGGCCCTCGAGGGATTTTTTTTTTTTTTTTTTGATACTGTCTCCTTTTGTAGCACAGCCTGGTTCTAAATTCACTATGTAGCAAAGGCTGACCCCAAATTCATGGCAATCCTGCCTCAGCCTTCCAACAGGCTGGGATTACAAGCATGTGCCACCACAGCCAATTTACATGGTGCTGGGGAAGAGAACCCAAGGCCACTGCACTTGGTAGGCTCTGAGAAGGTCCAATTCCAGGTCCCCTTCTCACAGGATCTTAAGCCAGGGACTACAGCAGAGGCAGGCCCTGAGATTGAGAGCAGACCTACCAACACAGGTATTTACTCAGTAGGACAGACTGAGAAAACAGGGCCAGATATTGAACCTATTTAACCAAAATGAGGAAAGCCATAAGCAACAGCCGCTGAAGACTTGTTAACTAGACTGGGAAGACCAGACAGCTTAGCTGGCCTATACAGAATACCTCGCTATGTATAAGCAATGGTGACCTGCGGAAATTGAACCGCTATGCCTCTAGCCCTCGAAAGACAGCGTTCCTAAACTGCCCAGGGTGGGGCAATCCACATTTCTGGGTCCTCTTTCTGACTAGCAGAATCTTCACTCTCATTTTCCCATCTATCCTTTTTACCCCCTCTATCACACAAAAACCAGGCTGGCCCCTCAGTATCCTTGTGTGAGTCCAGGTGTGTGAACATCAACACATGGCCACTCGCCCCCAAATTCCTTAAGATTCTGGGGGAGGGGAGTCTGGAGGAAATGGCATAGTGGTTAAAACGGCCCTGAGTTCAGTTTCCCAGCATCACCTAAGCTGGGCTCAGTACTTGGGAGCTGAGAGCCAAGAGCTGTTTCCCTTTGTGTGTCTGGCCTTTATATTGGAGTATTTAGGAGGATTGTCCTAAGTCCAAGGCCAGCCTGTGCTAGAGGGAGACCCTGTCTCAAAAAAAACAAAACAAAACAAAACAAAAAAACCCAAAAACAACCCTTGGGCTGGAGATGTTAGAACACTCAGCAAATGCAAGTCCAATTTGCCAGCACCCCAAACCTGGTAGAAGTGGTGCATGCCTCCAGGTCCCAGCATGTGGGAGGCTGAGGCAGGACTGTGAGTTCAAGGACAGCTTGAACTACATACTACTTTGTTCAGAACCAGCCTGGATGACAGGGGAAGGCCCTGCCTCAAGAAAAAAAACCCATTCATCTATAGCCTAGTAACATTGTATAAACAAGAATTAGAGGTGGGCACGGTGGGACACTAATACTAATCCCAACACTTGGGAGGCTAAGGAAGGAGAATTATGTTTAAAACCAGCCTACTAGACTAGTAAAGACTCAGAACACCCACATCAGAACAAGGCAGAGCCTACTCACAGAACACTCATCTTTTTGTACCATTTATGAACAGATTAGATTTACACAAAAGAACCACAGACCAATGAAGAAGTTTTCAATGTTTATTTTATATTATCAACTTTCTCTAAGTAGGTAGGGCTTCTCCAAACACCAAACCCAAGTCACTACCTAAAAAGACAAGGCAGTTAGTAGGTGTTCATGTGCAAAACCCAATTCCAAATCAACATTACAGCTGCACAGTGTTAAGGGACTTTACGCCTCCAGCCTCCTGAGCCTAGTAGGACCCACCTAGGAAGAAAATGGAGGAAAACCCCATTTTGGGACCCCTTACATTAAGTAAAGGGAAAGATCACCTACTCTGCAACTTAAAAAAAAGTTTTAAAAGGAGCTCAAGGTAAGCAAAGACACTGCAGGGATTTGAACCCTGTCCTGGAAACCAGGAGTGCCAACCACCAGCATCTTTTGCTTTTTTTTTTTTAAGCTAGGGAAAGGCCAAAAAGCAAAACCTGAGAAAACAAAACTTTTGTTTTCTCAGGAAAAGAAAAACCTTTATAACCCTACTGAAGAATCTGCTTCAGCTAAGATGCTAGCTTGGCCAAGTCTGTTAAATTCACCTGAAAAAGTCTTAGCAGAGAATTTTTTGCAATCCCACCCAGCAGACCGGTCGCTAAAAACCTATCTCAGTCAAGCTGACAAGTTACATGTTCCCACCCAACATTACAATTTTCAAATATTTTGTTATTTAATCTACTTATAGTGGCTTAAGGTTTTAGTCACTGGATAAGTGCTTACGTGTAACACCAGAGCTATTTAGTTGTGGTTTTAATATTCCGTTAACAATTAACAGGCAAATTAAATGGCCTTTTCTAGTAGTGCAACCCACCGGACCTTGGCACCATGGTTACCTTGCAACAGATTATGCATCAGGCCCACAAGGATCCAAGCTATTGGCTGCATCAAGATGAGGGGTGAAGGGTCTGTGCTAGGCCAAAGGCTGGGAGTTGCGATGTGGCAGAGAAGTCACTTGTGGGGAGACCTTGCTTCTGGAAGAGCTAGGGAAAACTGGTTGCCCACTTTCCCCTTCCCTCCCACCTGAGATTTGGGCTTCACTAAAAGCTGCTTTAAAAACAGCTTTGTGTAAATGTTACAATAAGCCCAGGGATACTCAAGCATTCTGGATGATTCACTCCAGAAGGTGTTGAGGCAAGTCCTCACTGCTAGTAAAATTCAGGTTTAGGCTGAGGAGGCTTTAATTGACCTTAGTACAATAGCGCTTTGTTGTCTCTTGCCACAGGAATGCTCCAGTTGTCTTACTTTAAAGCCTTTGGTGCCTTTAGTGAGGTGTACCTGAAAAACCTTAAAAAAAGGCTTAGCGCCCACCTCACCCCCTCCACCCCCAGGCCAACACACAACTTGCTCACATGCTAATTACTCCAGCATGAAGCTGAAGCCTGCATGACACTGAATTATTTACCCACAATTGATCTGACTTCATAAATACATAAAAACTTGTTCACCTGTTGTCCTCATTTTGTCCACTGGTGAGTAACTGGAAGCTCCTTCTATAGTCTGAAGAATACCATCTGAAAGAACTAGTTGTTCCCAATCCCCACATTGAAAATGGAATGTCTGGTTTGTTTATGTAAAGTAAATGGGCTATTTTTCCTTACTGGGTCTGGCTCCTCTGGCCTTTCGCATTCATGTGTCTGTTGTTCTCAATGTTCCTGCGTGTAAGAATTAAAACCAAGGGAGGGGAGAGAGAAACCCACACAAAGACAATGCACTAAAGACCACTGAACTGTTAAAAAATTTCCACTTGCCAGTTAAAGATCTTGATGACTTTTGCTCGTTTGAATTTATTTCTTGTCAATGTTTTTAAGGTTGAATCTGGAAAAGACTAAAAGCTTCAGTGCCCACCCCACCCCCTACCAGAAATGAAAAAAAGCATTTTACCTAAAGAAGCAACAGCAAAAGGTACTTGGCTTCAATCACAAACATGGATCACTTAAAAGCTGCAGAAATTTCCTTAACACTACTCCAAACATTGGGGGAACAAAACTTTTAATCATAATCCAATTGTTTCACAATGCATTCTAATAGCAGCAGATCAGAACAGTACTGCATTACTTGCCAAAAGAACAGACAGACCTGAGGGTCAAGACAACTGCGTTCTGTGTAGTCTGCAAAAAAAAGCTAAAACAAGTAAGCCTCATCCCCTCCACCCTTCCCTCCAAATTCCAGGAAAATATTTGAATATGCTGATAAACTCACTGCAAGGTCTCACACAATCACTAGAACAGAAGGCAGACAAGCACGCATATGCAAAGTCAAAATCCTGAACAGCTTCATGAAGGATGAAAAAGCCTCTGCAAAGGAAAAGTCTTAGAACACCCACAATGCTCCCCCCCATTCGCCTAGCTCAACAGTGTGAAGCAACACTTGATGAGATGATTAGGAGCACTTTCAGCATGCAAACTTTGGAAATGTAGAAAACTATTTTATTGCTCTAACCACTTAAAATTTTAGATTTCTGTCTGAAAACAAAAGTTTACCTTTTATTCTCATAAGCTCCCACCTGTCTAAGAGGTTTGAATTAATTCTTTAGAGAGCTTCTATTGTCATATGCCTGGGATTATTAAACGCTCATCATTTTATGAAGAATAAAATGTTTTTCCTGCCTTAAAGTTAAATTCGATCTTCTGCTCAATTCCTGATCGTGTCCATTAAAGTGTGTTCGAAGACAAAGTTTCTGAAAGATTAGAGAAGAACACCCCCCAAGATTGCCCCAAACACTAACCACTACAAACAGTATTTTATTTAAATAATGAGACAGCTTTTCTAAAAGCATAACACTCTCTAGTAAAATATTTTATTATTTGTATGATTTAGTGGTTTTATGTACAGTACATATTCTTAACACATTTAAGTTTTAGCAAGATTAACACATCTGACTCAACAGAATATTAAGCTATACCTTCTACTGGGTCTTCAGAGATTTGATGATAATAAAAATTTCCAATTTTATAACATTGTGATTAAGGCACTAATCATTTAAAAGGCTTTTAAAGATGCAAATGCCTGTTTTAGAAGGGTAGATAGCAAAATTCAATCCTGAAATTCCCCCCAAGAAGGGGGTCAGGAAGTGCCTTAATACTTCTACAACTTAAGTACTTATCCCTAACATGCAAAATTGCAGATACAAGTTTAAACTTATCTGTTAACAGCTGCCTGCTGTTTTCTGCTCCCAGAGATGAAATGAAGCAACTCTTCTGATAATGAAGAGAAACCTGTCTGAGGCAAACGAAAGATTGGCACACAGCACTGCTTCCTCTCAATTCTCAATCCACTTGATCCCACTTATCTATTTCGGCTTCTTTTATTCCAGGGTAATGTAGCGCAATCATTTTCATTTTTTGTATTCTGCTTTTGTAAAAGCAGGGTTTTGAGATGATCATTTAATCTTCATTGTGTTTATCATCAACTCCTTATTTTTGTGGGTATAGCTTGGTAAGCCATAATTTTAAAATGGTGGACTCCGTTAAATTGGTAGCTTTCTGTCGCTTAAATTTTTTGCATATGCAGCCAATGTTTTCATCAGTAGTGAGAATCTCAGGGTTATGCTTATTCCCCCAATGAAGGCATGAGATAATCTTTTCTGCCTTTACTTATCATTCACCAAGGAGCTGTTCCCTCTGCATCTAGGCCATCATACTGCCAGGGCTGGTTATGACTCAGAAGAGGTTATCTGAAAAAAGTCTACAGAAAAAAAAAGGTTTCCCCTCCCTCATTAACAAAAGCCCACCCTCCAAGATACATTCAAGGTGAACTATCACAGTTCTTATACAAATTTAACACAACTTACAAAATTGTAAAACATACCTTTTAATGTTTGCCAGTCATAAAGGAAATTTTCCTACACTAGGAAAAAATGCTTCCTTACACACACAACTGAAAATGGAATCTTACTTGATAATATAAAAGCTACCATCAGAAGATATCCCTTCAGGGTCATTTAGCCACTTCCTCTGTTCTGCAGTTCCTATAGTAGTATTAAGTTATATTAAACCTGAAAAAAATTCCAAAAGAGAACCACACACTACCATCTATATCCAAATTTCAAATTTTTAAAAAAGTTCCCAACTGTGGGCCATTCAATGTCATTCCAGTGGGCCAGACCAACCCCCGGCCCAACAATTTGCTCCCCCAAGCCTTATCTATTTACACTTAAACAAACAATAACCATATTATGGTTAATACTTTCCCTTGCCCAAATTAATGCACCAGAATACCCAGTGAAATCATTCCCAGCTGCCCAATTAAACTGGGAGAGACAAAACACTAAGGACTGGGAGTTACTTGCCAACTTGCATGTTGAGAGTTCTTTAGTTTTCCATCCTAAGTATTTAACTTCTCTGGCATGAATTATCTGAAATCATAAACTAAACAATTACCTAAACCCAACCCCCCACCCCAACCTGCCAACTAGTTGAGATTTTGTCCCTCCCCTTTTAAGTCTTTTAAATCAAGTTATTTGAAAACTTAACTTCAATTTTTGGCCTAGAAAGCTCTTCTGAAGTTCTCCTGAGCAGACTGAGTATGAACCAAAGCTGCACTGTGCTGTCCTTTTCAGCTTCAACTGGGGAAACTCTTCCAAGGATAAAGGCAGCTCCAATCCCTGTAGGTGTCGTGCCAACAGCATAGCAGCACACTCGCCTTCTCTAACCCAGTTTGATAGTACTCTATAGCCTGTGGAAAATCTTAGAAAACAAATTCCCCCCTTTCCCTGTTAACACCACTCCCAAATACTTCAAGTAAAATCAATTTAAGAGGTTAAAGAGCTTTAAAAGTCCACTTAGGGGTGGGGGGATAAAGAAAAACAGTACCAGCCATTTTCCAAAGGAACAGCTCCTCCACAAAGTGAATGCTACTGATGTCCTAGCTTCTAGAAAGTGTAAACCTGCGGTGTTCTGATTATCCTGATCGATAACTTGGTTCTTTTTTTTCCTGTTTACCTTGAGTCACTTGTCTTTAGGATTCTAGACAGACCTAAGGGGAAAAGAACTCAAAACATTTTGCCCCAATCCCCACAAAAAATTCTTGCCCCCAGTTACACACTCTACAATTACAGAAACTATCAGAGTGAAGAAAACAAGTTATCTACTCACAAAACTAAAAGTCATTATTCTAACTAAAAACTGCTCACAAATTTACTTAAAATTGTCTGCTGATTCTGTAATTTTCCCTCGAATAGGTTTTGAAAAAACTTGCCATCTACCATTCCTCCGGACCTTGGCAGTCTGCCCTCAAAAGCTTCAGACAAGATGCATGACAGACCGTCAGCCTGAAAAACAAAAGCCTACAACACCCGGAAACCAGCCTACACCCCATATAAATAAATCCCTTTACAAGGCACACAACTCCCCCAATGCCATTAGAAAAATCAAAGTAAAATTAAGTTACCATACACAAATTACAGGAAGCCACCACACTGCCGACCTCACGGATTTACCACACCACTCGCTCTCCCTGCAGCCTGGCACACGGGCACGCAGGTCTAGGATCGGCTACCTATTCACCACGTGGGCTCGCCGCCTCCGCGCAGTTGCAAACCAAGCCGTCCGCTAGCTCCATCACCAAATCGCACCGGCTCCTCGTTCCTTTTCCCTAGCGTCACCACCGAACCGTCAGGGACTCCTTCCTTCTTCCTACACCAAATCGCACAGCTTCCTGGACGCCTATCTTCACGCTGCTCCTCAGTCCTAGCTTCACACACCGGTTCTCGGGACGCCTGTCTGCTGCTCCTGTCTTCCTAGATCCACTTCAGTGTGGCACCTGGGTCAGCTGTCACAGCTAGTCTTACGATTTTAAGGATCATCTTAGCTCAAAGTCCACGCCAAAGAATTAAACCTGTAATTCTTGATCTTGAGTTCAAAGTCCTTTACATTTTTGAAAGTAAACTAAGCTAAACTCTACGGCCTTTTAGATCCTTCTAATTCTTCCAAAAGCATTCTGCCTTCGTTTTTACGTCACGTCAGTCCTTTAATAGCTTTTTTTTCCACGTGGTTTTTAACCAACCTCCCGTCTGGTTACACATATTCTACACTGGCTCTAGTTTACAACACATTCAGCTTTGTTTTCTTAGGCCCTTTTATATTCTGCAACAGCATTAAGTTAAACTTTTTAAAAAACTAGAACTCATTTTCTCACTCTATCCATTTCTTTGGCTTTTATCTCCTAGTAGTTATCTTGTATGCTCGCCTTCTGTTGTCTTAGCTTTTCATTTCCTGAAATCTTTCTCCTGAGCAGTGCCTGCACTCGGCATCTTGCTTCTGTCTTCTAAGTTTGTGTCCTCTGCCCTCTTGTCTCTTCCTAGTTTCTTCTGCATTTCAGTCTTCTAGTTGTTCTATCTGCTCTTCACCTTCCTGTGTTGTCGAGTTTTCCACTTCCTAGTCTTCAAAAAATTTATCCTGCCATTCCCAATTAATCTTTTATCTTCGACACTTTCAGCAAGTACTGCTTCACGATGCAATCGTTCCTGCGTCATGGTATATTTCAACCACCCTATTTAACCTTTTCAACAATCGACTTCAGATTTCAATCTACGACCTCTTTTCTAATACGTTTAAAATCACCTTTTTAACGTTAATCTACAAAGCTGCCTTTCACCTAACGGCTTATTAAGGACTGTGTGGTCCTTCAACTTCTTTAAATTTTATCCTGTTAAACCTTCCTTTCCTCTTCCATTCTTGTTTTAAATGTTCCTGTTTCTCAATCTTATTTCTCTTTAAAATCTTTTTAGAATCTAAATTTTAAAGTTATTCTAGCCTAATTCTCGCCAGTGCCTTCGTTTATCTATTCGCTATTTAAATTCACTAGAAGTTTATTTCTTTTTAAGACAAAAACTTATCTGCCGCTTCCTCGAGCCGTCCCTTCTCTCAAAGCCGTCCTGCTCTCGCTGCCTGCCTGCCTGCCGCAGTGGGGCTGGGTGAGGCGTATTTATAGACCAATGACGACTCACACCATCGTCATCAAATAACCCTTCCGCCATTTTTGTAAGAAAAAATAGTTCCTCCAACAAGATAAAAATAAATTGTTATAAAACTTTCTAGACTTTTATTAACTATTTATGGAAGTTGAATGCGCAGTACCTAGAAATGCCAGAGACTTACTAGCGAGTAGCAATAAGCTGAAAACTTAGACCCAAAGGAGAGACGGAAATCACACTTAAACAGGTTCCCCAACCGCTCTCCATAACTCAGAGCCATTGCCCTGAAAAATACATTTTGTGCTTCCCTGCAGTACGCAAGGTTGTATTTAGTGATTTTGGAGGCAAGGTTAAGATGGCCTTGCTGAAGGCGTTAATTTCCCACTTCGTAAGGACCTGGGTGTCCGCCTCGCAGCCAGATCACGCCACAGCCCCCGTGGAACAAGATGGAGTCCTCCCTTCGCTGGTGGGAGGGGGCGGAGAGCCGCGCCGCAGATGCACAGCGGGCTCGCTGCGAGGGGCGACGTGGGGGAAGGCTCCGGAGTGACCTTTTCACGGCCTTATTTCGTTTTGTGACTAGGGATATTTTCTGGATTGTACGGTGTTCAAGGTTATTTACTAGGGCGATGTACCTTAATGACGGCTGTCACCGCACGAACTTGGGAGTTGATTTTGTAATTATATCACGTATTTATTTTTATTCCAGACGCAAAACACACAGGTTATCGTGTTAGAAACTCGTTGAACGTGACCATCCACTTCTGGAGACGCTCCAGGTGGCCACACTTTCGACCAAACACAGGATCTCCGAAAGCAGGGCACGGCGGGGTTTTAAGCAACCCAGGGCGCCGGCCATTTTACTTGTTTCCTGTCGTTTAAGGCCAGCTGGGCCCACCCCGAGGCCGCCCACCTCGGCTGCTGTACGCGAGTATCAGCTCTTAGGGGCCCATGCTTTCACTGAAAAGAGATCAAAGCCGGATCGCAAGGGGAACCAAATGGAAGCGTCCCTAAACAGACCCTGTCTCGAACAAAAATCAAAAAAAGCAAAAATTAGCCCGAAAAGCAAGTGGCTTGGCTTCAGGAGTGACCTCGGGCAGTCAGCGGACGTGTCTCCTGATTGCTTCTCTAAGGATTGCTTTAAGAGCCTATCGGTTATCTATGATTTTCACCTGACCTCAATGTTTGTTCAGTTCGAGCTGGAAAAAAGCTTTCCTGCCAAATCCAAAGCGTTTGTTTTCCCCTGCAGTTTACTAAACGATCAAAACAAAACCTCCCAGCGGAGTTTGGGGCCGGGGTCTCTAAGAGACACCCAGGCGCCGGAGAGGGAACTTCCAACTCTGCCTCGCCGCAGAAGAGAACAAGAAGCGACGCAGGGAACCCAGCATCGGGCCGGGGCCTCACGGACGCCGCGACACCGAAGTCGCCCCGAGGTGAAGGGGGAAGGGAGAGCCGGGGTGGGGGCGGGAGCGGGCGGAGGACGCAGAGCCCGGGGGAGGGGCGCGGCGAGAGCGCCTCACCGCGCAAGGATACGGACGGCCGCCTTTCTGTAAAGTTCCGGCTCGCGGGCGGGCGTCGCCGGTTCTAACCAGATCCGACCGGTCCTGCCCGCCTCCGAGAGCGGTGGCGGAGGCTCTGCGCCTCGCTGCGCAGGCGCGCTCTGGCCTGTTCGCCCGCCTTGCGGAAGCGGGCGGTGTGGGGGAAGGGCGGCGTGGACGTGGGCTGGGAGCTGCCGTGCCGCCATATTCCGCCAAGTCACCACTTCCGTTTGATTACTTCCGTGGAGCTGCTGTCCTCTCGGTCGTCTCATCCAAGGTTTTTTCCTTCCTCTCGCGTCACCTCATTGTCTCAGAGTCACCCATTAGAAGCAGACGGTCACCTTGTAATTATCAGATGCAGTATCTTTATGGAAAATACTTTCGGTGTTTGTCACTGTGTGAGCCCGAAGGCTCGACGCGGAAGGGTGTCGCAGGCTGACCTAGCAGAGGCCTCGGGTTTTTTGTTTTTGCGGGACCGAGGATTGTGCAGGAATTTGGCACTGAGCTACATCCATAGCCGTGTATTTTTTAAGATAGGGGCTCACTAGGCCAGCCTGGGCTCCATAGTGAGTTCAGGACCAGCCTGGGCTACGGGGCGACACCCTGTCTCAAAAAAAAAAAGAAAAAAAATGTATATATATATATATAGGGTCTCACTGCATTGCCCAGACTGGGCGCGAACTTGTGATTGTCTGACTCAGCCTTCCAGAGTGGTGGGATTGCGGGCCGGGGGGCGGGGGCCACCACACCAGGGCTGGTGCTTTTTTTTTTCCTTTTAAACACGAACACTGACAAAATGGGAGCTTCCCAAGCCAGAAGGTGGGAGCTCAGGGACAGGGTGGTAACAGCCACCCTCTACCCCTCCACACCCCTTTAAGGGAGGAAGGAGTGCTATTAACATATCAGTGATTACCTTCATACAAGATTGAATTTAGCTCTGGAGGCAGGAAAATCCAGTTGTGGTACATGGGGATTTGGGAACCTGGAAAATTTGATTTTTTTTTTTTTTTGAGACACAGTCTTCCTCTAGTCCAGGCTGATCCCGAACTTGCTACTGTAGCCCAGGTTGGCCTTGAATTCACAGCAGTCCTGCCTCAGCCTCCCTGGTGCTGAGATTACAGGCATGTGCCATCATGCCCGGCTTCTGTGGTGCCAGGGAATCAAATCCAGGGCTAACAAGGTTAGCCTGGGCTGGAGAGTAGGAGCATTTGTTTACCATGCATGAGTCCGTGGTCTGTGGTTCTATTCCCCACACCAAAAAAAAAAAAAAAAAGACTATTTGGAGCTGGTGGATAGCTCAGCACTTAAAGCACTGGCATAGTAAATGCAAGGCCCTGGGTTCCATTCCCCACTTGGGCGTGATCCCAGCAAATGGGTCTGTAATGCCAGCGTGTGGGAGGCTGAGGCAGCAGGATTATCCTGAGTTTGCGGCCAGCCTGGCCTACATAGTCTGAGATAAGCCTAGACTACTGGGTGAGACCCTGTATCAAAAAGAAAAAATATCCAGGCTAAAAATAAGAGGTCCTCAGTTCTTGTTTCTGGTAGTCACTCTGCAAACAGCCTGTGACCTTGGGCACAAATCTAGTAATTTAGTGCAGTTGCTTAATGTGTAAAAGGATGAAATGCTTTTTTTTAAAAGTTGTGAAGAGGATATTTTATTGGGGAAAGTATAGAAGGGGAAAGGAGAATAAGGCTTCTACCCAGAAGGGGGACCCGGAAGTGTGAGTGTCCCAAGATGATGTTAATTTTATAAAATACCAGTAAACAAAATGGTTGGAAGAGAAAATGGAAGGTTTCAGGCTTCCCAACCGCAGTTTGAAGGAGACCTGGCACCCAGAAGCACCAGGCAGGGAACATTTAGAACACAGCCTCCAGACATGCTGTCAGCAAGGCCTCTCTTCCGCTGCTGGCTCCCATCACACCAGAAGCCTCCAGATTGCATCAGTCCTTGCACTCTGCAAGGCTCTTCAGCCTGAGTTACAGTAAAGGCTCCTGAGATCTTTTAGTTTAGCTCAGGTCCAGACTCCTATCTAGGTGGGTCACCTGGATTCCTGCCCAGCCTCCTTTGATTTTAATCTAATCCTGTGACTTTTATCTAAAAGATGAAATGAGTCCCAAAAACCCAACTTCCTTCTTTCCTAAAGACAGAATTTTCCATCCTCAGGGCCCTTCTCAGGCTGCCCACCTTCCCAGAGCTGATTTCTGGACCTGAGCCTCTGAGGCTTCAGCCCAAATTCAGGTTCCTCCCACTGCAAGAAAAAACTCATCCAGATGATGCAGGTCAGGCACCATCAAACAGAAGAGAGAATATTTTTCCTGGGGGATTTTAGATGCTAAAATTGTACCTGGGAAAAGGGTAAAATCAGCCGCTGAAACCTACCAGACACATCCACTACCATGCAGAGAGCTGACTGGACCAGGTGTCAGTATCCTTGCTCACCTTCCCAAAAGGAGTCGAGGATAAGGCAGCCTAGGCCTCTTTGTCAAAGGCACTGAAGTTACCAGGGAGAAAATGAGGGCCAAAAGATTCCCTTGTGAATTTTGTTTTGTTTTCCTTGTAGTACTGGGTAATAAGCCCAAGGCTTTCACACTTAGCTACATCCCCGGATAGTCTGGTTTGCACATGATTTGCCAAATTGCCCAGGCTGTGCTTGAATTCACATTCCTCCTGCTTTAGCCTCTTACAGGGCTGGGATTACAGTCCTGCAACACTAGGCCTACCTGCATGACGCTAATTAAGCATTGCATGCCTTCTGCATGGACTTTGTGCACGTGCACATGAGGCCTGTGCTACAGAACCATGTCTGTGACGTCAGGGTTCTGAGATCCTTGCCTGAGTTGTGTTTCTCAATTGCCGCCAGGTAAAAACAAACATGTGACCCAGCGGATCTTCCAGGCTAATGTGATGACAGCAGAATCTTGCAGGAATTAAGGTAGGCGTTGATGCTGGTGGGTAACACTTTTTTATTTTTTAATTATTTTAATTTTTGAGACAGGATCCCAGGCTGGCCTTGAACTCAAGGCAGTCCTCCTGCCTCAGGCTCCTGAGTGCTGGGATTACAGGTGTGTACCACCACACCTGGTTTTTGTTTTATGGGGAATTGAACTCAGAGCCTTGAGTTTACTAGACAGATGCTTTGAGTCCTGTGAGCTATACCACCAGCCCCAGCACTTCCCTTTCAGGGCAGCCAGCATGGTCAGGTAACGGTTTCATAGGGCCAGTGTGCGGCGTTCAGCATTGCAAAAAGGCTGGACAAGAAAACTTGGCATGTTTCTCCCAACCACTCTTGTGGGTTGGCCATGGCAGGAACCCCATACATGTATCATTAGGTCTTGTTTGGTAGCTTGGCTTAATGCACAGCAGGAGCTCATCCAACCCAGCAATTCCAGCTGCTGCTGCTGGTCAGAAAGCTCCTAACAGGTGACCCTATCTTATTAAGAAAGAAAGAAATGAAAAAAGAAACAAAAAAAGGATGGGATGGGAGCAAAGTACCCATGACCCAAAGACCCTTCTGTATAACCCAGAGGCCTGCAGTGGTGCGGAGTGTATAGTATTGGGGATTAAGCCACCCCAACCCAGTTTTTAATTTTATTTTTATTTCTGTGGTTGATCCCATGGTCTTCATACTGAGTTGCATCTTCAGCCTATTTTTTATTTTTTATTTTGAGACCGGGTCTTACCAAGTCGCTGAGTTTCCCAGGCTGAACTCCAACTTGTGATCCTCCTGTCTCAGCCTCCCAGAGTGTTGGGATTACAAACCTGTGCCACCAGGTCAGCTCCTTCTTGTTTTTGATCCTAGTTTGGTCTCTCTCTCTCTCTCTCTCTCTCTCTCTCTCTCTCTCTCTCTCTCTCTTTCTTACTGCTGAGAAACTCAG
Source organism: Ctenodactylus gundi (assembly GCA_004027205.1). Classification (NCBI taxonomy): domain Eukaryota; kingdom Metazoa; phylum Chordata; class Mammalia; order Rodentia; family Ctenodactylidae; genus Ctenodactylus; species Ctenodactylus gundi. The sequence continues at coordinate 123,853 of PVKB01001211.1, forward strand.
TTACTCCCTAAACTGGACTTGTCTGAGCCATTCTTTGGACTGTGGGTCTTGCCTCTCTGGTCGCCCCTCTAGTGACCACCCTATCTCTCTGGGAGATTCATGGAGCAGTATTCAGATGCCCCTTGGCTCAGACCACCCTCACTGTCCTTTGCCCTGGGGAGGCCACCCAGGAGCTGCTCTGACTCAGGCACAGTGTCCCACCTCTGTTCCCTGAGCCAGTTAGCCTGCAGCCTGCATAGCAGGACTCTAGACCCAGACAAGCCAGCAGGAAGGCAAAGCTGAGAACTGAGTGGTGGGAAAAAAACTGAAGTGAAAATTTCCATGACTAATTGGAATAGGCAGAGACCTCAGCTTAGGCCCTTAGCCAGGCCTCAGATGCCGTGGTCACAGAAGGCTACCCTTCCCCACGGTCCTGTATCCTCGTCGGTCATTGCCCAGCCTGTAAGTAGGCCACATTCATTCCCTCAGTCAGTGCCTGTTCACCTCTGGAGCCCAGGAACACTGTACAAGGACATGGCCCTTCTCCATGAGTGGGAGCCGTTCGTGCTGGGGAGCAACACAAGTCCCCAGCCTCCTCCAGGAAGCTGCCCTTCTGAGGGTGCCCTTTGCTTGATGACTCATCTGTTGTTATCTTGAGGGTGGCACATGGCTTTTATTGCTGTTTGTCAGCGCAGCTTAACAGCCTTAAAAACAGAGCCGTACTTTTTATAGTCTTGCCTCAGCTTGGTGACGCAGCAGCTCTGCATGGGCTTGTGTGTCACCCACAATCAGTCCCATATGTCCTTGGGCTGGCACTGAGGACTCACAGAGACTGACCAGGTGGTGGTCCCTGGTGGATCTATGCTGCGTGTGCCAGCAGCATCTCAGGTCGCCAGCAGGAGTGAGACAGAAATATTTGTCTGTTTGCCTACCTGCTACACTGGCCAGATTCCCGGTATGGGCAGGATGGCAGGGGCTTGGCCTGGGCTACCACCTGGCCTGGAGCTGCTTCGCCACCCCTGTCAGCGCTGTCTGCTCGGGCCTAGCTCCTGGAGCCCTTGATGTTTCCTGTTCTTCCACTCAGCACGGGTGTCACCCTCCTCTGCATTTGTCCATCCCACTGTGGGCACGACAGAGGTCTGCATGGAGAGGGTGCCCCTGTCCTGCACGCATGCTCCCAGCCTGGGTCCTCCACGCACTGCTTGCATTCAGGATGCCTGGCAAGCTACTTTGCCTGTGAATCACTTTATTTTTCAGGAAATAGAATGAGCTGTGAGGTAAGGCAGGAGCTTAACTGCAGAGCCTGGCTCAAGTGACATGCCCTGTAAGTGGTGCTGTGACTACCTTTCCCTGCTCTCGGTGCACTAAGCAGCATACGGCATGTAAGGGCAATGGCCACTGCATTGGTGGCAACTATAGGTGACTGCGATGCCTGTAGCCCTCCTCAGTCCCCAGAACTGACCGGAGCCAAGCATGTCTCTAGGAAGGGCTGAGTCTTGGTGATAACATCAGTACTCTCTTGGAACAGGAGGAAGCAAAGAGGGTTAAAAATAATTCAGGCCAGAAGCTGGGTGGAATTTTCCAAAGCTTATAAACAGAACTGGTTGGGATGTGAGGGAGGTCACCATAGAAACTGTCACGTGAGCCTGCCTTTGGGTTATTCCAGCCAGGCTTGGGATGGTGACACAAGTTCCAGGCCTCTTCATTGGCTGACACCTTCCTCACACCACCAAGCTCTAGCAGAAGATTGGTCCAGCACAGTTGCTGGGCTGGAGTTACACTTTGCTTTTCTCCACCTGTCAGGAAGCGGCTGGAAGTTGATTTGATCTAAGGAAGATGAGGAGAGGTTGCCAAAGGCGTTGCCATAGCAACTGATTTCTTTGGGACCTTCTTGAAAGTTAGTAGCTGACTTCTCTCACTGAGTATTTTTCCAAAGGCAGAGGAGGATGTCTTTTCTGTTGGCCTAACTTTTTGAAGGTGAATCACTGCGCTGAGGGATTCAGGAGGGTCACAAGCTCTAGCACAGCCTGGGCAGTTTAACAAGACTTGGTCTCAAAAAGTAAACTGGGCATGGTGGCATGTGCCTGTAATCCAGCAGCAGGAGGCTGAGGCAGAATTGCTATGAGTTCAGAAGCAGCCTAGGCTACAGAGTGAGACTGTCTCAAAGTAGATAAATAAAAATAGGGTGGGGATGTATCTCAGTGTGAAGTCCTTCCTTGGACTTAGTCCTAAGTACCACACAAAAAAAGCCTAACATCAAATAAACATAGATATCTTCCCTTTTGCTCATCTGTCTTTTGCCAGTCTAGTTGACAGGGCCCAAGCAGTGAACCTAAGAAGGCAGAGAAGAAAATTTTTCCCTGGACCCACTAATTACCCAGATCACAGGTATCATGTAGTATCGTCTGTAAAGTTTTTTTTTTTTTTACTTTTGAGGCAGGATTTTTCTTTTCAGACAGGGTTTCATCCTGTAGCCCAGGCTGGTCCTGAACTCAGTGTGCACCCCAGACTAGCCTTGGACTCACAGCAATCCTCCTGCCTCAGCTACTCAAGCACTGGGATTTTTATTTTTCTTGAGGCAGAGTCTCACTCTGTAGCCCAGGCTGGTTCTGAGCTCACTGTCTAACCCAGACTGGCCTCAAACTCACAGCAATTTCTCTGCTTTAGCCTCCCGAGTGCTAGGATTACAGGCATGTGCCACTATGCCCAGCTTATGTGCTGCTAGGGAATTGAACTCAGTACCTTGAGTTTACTAGGCAAGTGCTTTAACCAGTGTGCCATTTCTCCATCCCCCAGGCAGGTTGTTGGTCTGTAGTCCAGACTGGCCCTGGACTCTCTGGGTAGCCTAGGCTGGCCTCAACTCATAGCAGTCCTCCTGCCTCAACCCTCCTGAGTGCTAGGATTATAGCATGAGCCACCACTTCAAGCTAATCTAATCTTTTTTATTTTCTATTTTTTTTGAGACAGGGTCTCACTGTATCCCAGGCTGGTCCTGAGCTCATCCTGAACTCACCGTGTAGCCCAGGCTGACCTTGTATTTACAACAATCCTCCCTGAGCCTCCCGAGTGCTGGGATTATAGGTGTGCATCACCACACCCAGCTTTATGTGGTGCTGGGGAAGGAACTCAGGGCCTTGCCCTTGCAAGGCGAATGCTTAAACTATCGTGCCATTCCTCCAGCCCTGAGCTAATCTTTATATGGTGCTACAGATTTGAACCCAGGCCCTTGTACATGCCCAGCAAGCACTTTAACCACTGAACTGCTCCTATGCCATAGCCCCTGTTTGAGAACAGGTCTTGCCAAATTACCCAGGCTGCTGCTGAAGTGAATTTGCAGTCCCATGTCTCAGCCTCCCAGAGGGCTAGGATTACAGGCCTACACCACCAGGGTCTGCTCAAGTTTATTTCTTTAATATTATTCTTTGAATATACATTTTTTGAGAGAGAGTAATAGAGAGAGAGGGTCCTGGGATGTGTAGCCCTGGCCGGCCTCAACTGTATAACTTTCTTGCCTCTGCCTTTGTCTGAATTCTTGTTATGGGTTTATTAGTTTCATGGGGTGACAGATAGAACCCTCTCTCTCCCTCCCTCTCTCTCCCTCTCTCTGAGCACGAGGAATGGAACTTGCTCATGCTAGGGCAAGCACTCCTTAAGTGGACGTCCTCAGCCCTTTTTAAGGTTCTTTTGAGGTGAGCCTGGCTGTCTCAGGCTGGCCTTTGTCTTGCAATCCTCCTTCCAGAGCTGCCCAAGTAGCCAGGATTCAGGCCCGTCCTCTGTGCTGGCCAAACATGTCTCCTGAGGCTCCTGTGGAAGAGTGAGTCATTTGTACTTGGAATTTTCCACATTTTGGATTTGGCTGTTCATATCCCCACAGCGCAGTGAGCATATTCTTGTCCCCTCTGCATTTCCTATAAATAAGTGATTAGATCTAAAACCTTGATCCAGTTCCAATTTGCCACTTTTTTCTTTCTTTTTCTTTTTATTACTGAGATGGAACCCAGGACCTTCACACTGAGGGACACCCTGAGCCCATTTTTATTTTTGTTTATTTTAAGATAAGGTCTCACTCTAGTCCAGGCTGGCCTTGAACTCATGGCATTCCTCCTGCCTCAGCTTCCAAGTGGGTTTTGCTCTGTCATCCAGGTGGGTCTTAAACTCAGTCTGTAGCCCAGGTTGGTCTCCAACTCTTGGCAGTTCTCATGCCTCGGCCTCCTGAGTGCTCGGATTACAGTTGTGTATCACCAGGCTCAGTGTGTGTGGTTCTAAGGACTTGAGCTCGGAACTTTGTGCTTGCTCGTCAGGAGCTTTTGACCACTGAGCTGTCTGTTCATCTAGCCCTGTTATTAGTTTGTTATTTGTTTATTTTTATTTGGTTTTGTTTTGTTTTTTTGAGACAGGGGGTCCTGAACTCACTGGTATAGCCAAGCCTGGCCTTGGACTCAGGGCAGTTCTGCTCAGCCTCCCAAGTGTTAGGATTACAGGCTTGTGCCACCATGCCCAGCTTTATGTGGTGCTCGGAATGGAACTCGGGGCCAGGTGCTTTAACTGCTGTGTCATTTTTCCAGCCCCTATTTTTTGATTTTGAATCAGAGTCTCACTCAGTTACTGGTTACTGGGACTATAGACGTGTATCACCTCATCTGCCTTTTCTTTGTTTTTGAGGCAGACTTCACTATGTAGCTGTGAATTAAATTTCTGGAAAACAGCTCACCTGCATCAAGTATCCTATAAGGAGAATTGACTGAGTACATTCTCAGTGATTTGGAAGACTCTGGAATGTTCATATTTCACAGATGAATTTGGGATGGTTACAGCACTTACCTATCAAGCACTAGTCTCTGGGTTTGATTTCCCGGCAACACATAAAGTGGGCATGGCAACACAAGCCTGTAATCCCAGCACTTGGGAGGCTGAGGCTTCTAAGATTGACACAGGTTTGAGACCAGCGTGGTCTACATCATACTGACTTCAGGACTGGCCTGGACTACAGAGTGAGACCCTATCGCCAAAAACAAAAAAAAAAGAAAAAAACCATGGAATTTATCTCAGGCTATTTTAGCCTCCACCACCCACATTTGTTTTTCCCTTTCTCTACATGTGAGAGCAGTTTTGTAATTAAATCCTTTGAAATAGGGCTGGAGGAATGGCTCAGTCGTAAAGCACTTGTCTAGCAAGCGCTAAAACGTGTTAAATACCTGAGTTGATTCCCCAGCACCACATAAGATGGGCATGGTGGCGCACATGTGTAATCCTAGCACTTAGGAGGCTGAAGCAGGAGGATTGCCATGAGTCCAAGGCCAGCCTGGGCTACAGAGGGAGATCCCGTCTCAAAAAAAAAAAAAAAAAATCCTTTGAAGTATACAGAGCAGATACCCTGGCTTCCACCAACTGAAAGCTAACAGTGTCTTCAGATAACAGTAACATCTGAGGACTATGGCAGGGATTTTCCCACTTCTCTATACACTGCCACCTGGCTGAGGGTGTAATTCAGAAGTTAAAGTGCTTGCCTAGCATGTGTAAGAACCTGAGTTCAGGAGGATTGAGGAGTCCAAGGCCAGCCTGGGCAACAGAGTGAGACCCTGTCTCAAACAAAACAAAACAAAACAAACAGGTAACCACAAGCCTCTGATGGAGCTCAGTAAACAGGTCTGTCTCTCTCCTGGCTTCGAGGCCTCATCTGGGATCAGTCTGAGCCCCTCCCAGTGCTGAGTCATCTCCTGGCTTCCTACTCACTGTGGCCCATGTGGCCAGCCCCACACCCACCCAGGCCTTCAATTAGGAAAGTGGCTGTCAGCTCTCCATGGCTCTTTGTGATGACCTTTGTGAGGAATTTCTTGTATCAAACTGCCAGTAAAAACCTTTCTTTCCTAGGAACTGGGTGCTTTTCCTTACAGATAGGAAAACTCATGTAATTAGGTATTGTTTTCCTTGTCTTTGGCTTGTGGAAGCCCAAAGCCATAACTGCAGCATACTTTTTTATTTTTTTTTTTTTGACAGGTTCTTGGCTCTGTAGTCCAGTCTGATCCTGAACTAACTATGTAACCTAGGCCAACCTCAAACATAGGGCAGTCTTTCTGCCTCAGGCTCAGAGGCGGGGTTCACAGGCCTGCACTTCCACACCCAGTTTATGTGGTGCTAGGGAATCTAACCAAGGACCTAGGGCCTTGTGCTTGTTGGGCAAGTGATTTAACCACTGAGTTATGTAGTTATGTCTCCAGTCCTTTTTTTTTTTTTTTTGAACTGGGTATTGAACTCTAAGCGTCAGTACTGAGCTATATCCTAGCCTTTTTTTTTAGACAGGGTCTCACTCTGTAGCCCAGGCTGGTCCTGAATTCACTGTGTAGTCCAGGTTGGCTTGGACTCGTGATAATTTGCCTGCTTCAGCCTCCCGAGTGCTGGAGTTATGGGTGTTCACCACCACACCCAGCTTTATGTGGTGCTGGGGAATCTAACGCTGTGTCATTCCTCCAGACATTTTTCCTTGCCTTTTTTTTTTTTTTTTTTTTGTAGCCAGATTGGTGCTGAACTCTTCATGTAGCCCAGGCTGGCGTCATACTCAGAGCATTCTTCCTTCTCAGCTTCCCCAGTGCTAGGATTGCAGGCGTGCGTCACCATGCCTGATTAATGTGGTGCTAGGGAGTTGAACCCAGAGCGTGGGGGCTTGCTAACCAGCCATTCTAATTGCTGAGCTACACCTCCAGCACTCCCTCCCTTTTTAAATTTGAGACAGGATCTCTCTAGTCCACAGTGGTCCTGAATGACTGTAGCCCAAGCTGGCCTCAACATCATGGCAGGCATGTACTACTATGCCCAGGCTAATATTTGTATGGTGCTGGGGAATCCAACCCCAGGACTTGCCCATAATAGGCAGGTAGTTCAACCACTCACCTACACCACAGCCTCTCTGTGTCTTTTGTTTGTTTGTTTGAGACAGGGTCTCACTCTGTAGGCCAGACTGGTCCTGAACTCATTCTGGAGTGCTGGGATTTCAGGCATGCCCACTTTACATGATGTTGGGAAATCGAGCCCAGGGCCTTCTGTTTGCTAGGCAAGCGCTTTTACATCTGTGCTATTCCCAGTACCCTTCCTGTTACGTTTTACTTTAAGACAGGTTCTTGCTAAGTCACCAGATTGCCTAGACTGAGCTGGAATGTGTAGTCCCATAGCCTCCCGGTGTGCTGGGATTCAGGTGTGTGTCACCATGCCTGGTTCAAAAGTTAATTTTTTCCTTTGGAGACAAGAGGCTTCTCCAGACTTCCTCAGACTGAGGACATATACAGCCACCCCTTCCTCTGGTTGGTTCAGAGGGACAACATATGCAGATGCTGGCACCAGGAGGGCAGAGGCCAGTTCACATCCAGGTGAGATGGGGAGAGAGCTGGATGTAGGGAGAAATGAAGAGAGCCTGTGCGTGTCCTTTACCCCACTGACTCCGTGTATTCCCTCCCGCAGTGTTCCTTGCTGCAGTAGGCCCTAACATATATGTGGTGAGGTGGTGGTCTGAGCCACACGGGTCCCTCTACATCCTTGTAGGTAGCTCTGTAGCTTTGGTTTTTATTCATTTCTTCCTGAAACAGTCTTACTCTAGTCCAGGCTGATCCTGCTCACTATTTAGCCCTAGTTGGCTTTGAACTCACAGTAGTCCTCCTACTTCAGACTCCTGAATGCTGGGATTACAAGTGTAATGTGTTAGGGAGGGGATCTTGGGCCTTGCTCATGCTAGGCAAGCACTTCAACTCCTGCGCTACACCCCTAGCTCCGTAGTTAGCTTTGAACAAATCCCTTTTCCCTCTTACCAAAAGGAATAGCCACCTTTGATTTGTTTAGCAGTGATCAACCAAACCTGAGTGTATGGACATAACTGGCTAGTAGCGTGCCAGCCTGGTAACGCAGGCCTGTGAATTCCTGAACTCTTAGGAAGCAGAGACAGGAGAATTGCACATTCAAGCCCATCCTGGGCAGCATAATGACTTAGGAAGATTCTGTCTGAACATCAAAAATGAAAAATGAGAGGCTGAAGGAATAGCTCAGCAGTGTGAGCGCTTGCCTGGCAAGCTCAAGGCCCTGAGTTCAGTTCCCTTGCGCCGCATAAAGCCAGTACTTGGCCGGAGGGGATTGCTGTGAGTTTGAGGCCAGCCTGGTCTTTATAATGAATTCAGGACCAGCCTGGACTGCAGAATGAGACCCTGTCTCAAAAAAAAAAAAAAAAAAAGGAAAGGAAAAAAGAAAAAGCTGGGCATGGTAGTGCATGCCTGTAATCCCAGCACTCGGAAAGCTGAGGCAGGCAGATTGTTCTGAGTCCAAGGCCAGCCTGAGCTACACCAGTGAGTTCACGACTTGCCTGGGCTACAGAGTGAGACCCTGTCTCAAAAAAGAGAAAAAAAGAAAGAAAAAAAGAAAGAAGAAAAATGAGCTGGGGATGTAGTGTAGTGCAGAGGAATTAGGTTCATCTCCAGTACAAAAAAAAATTATTATTTTAAAATAGCCTTGCATTTTAACATTATAACATTGATAACTTTTTATAAACAATGAAATATGTGAAGCAGAAAGCCAACTACACCACACAAACAGACACATTGTCCAAAACGTGTTTTTCCAGGCCTTTATAAGAGCACTTTGGAAACTGCTTTGGGGGTGGAGTTACTTCCTCACAGGCAGTTAAGCACATTTATAAATAGCTGTGACGCATCACAGAGCTTGAAAGATCTGTGGCTGAGGCATCCAGCACATTGGGAACTTGCGTCAAGGAGATAGTCACAAGCTGAGGGTGGCTCCTGACAGCAGGTATGACTTTAATTAGCCAGAAGGATAGGCTGGTGGATAAACAGAACAATCCAGGCATTGGTCTGGAGGAGGGTCTTTTTTTTTTTTTTTTCTTTTAGAGACAGAGTTCGCTCTGCAGTCCGGGCTGGACCTGAACTCACTGTGTGGCCTAGGTTGGCCTCAGACACATATCAGTCCTCCTGCCTCAGACACATACCAGTCCTCCTGCCTCAGACTTCCCAGTGCTGGGATTACAGGCTCATGCCACCACTCCTGGTTTATGTGGTGCTAAAGAATCAAACCCAGGGCCCTGTGCTTGTTAGGCAAGTGCTCTAATGGCTGGGCTACACTTCCAGCCCCCCACCCCATTTTGACTTTTGAATTTGAGACAAAGTCTCACAAAGTCACTGAGTTGCCCAAACCAGGCTCAAACTTTTTATACTCTTGTCTCATCCTCCCAGAGTGCTAGGATTATAGGCTGGCACCGCGAGCCCAGTTAAGGATTGTCTTTTTTTTTTTTTTTTTCTTTTTTTGAGACAGGGACTCACTCTGTAGTCTAGGCTGGTCCTGAACTCATTATTTAGCCCAGGCTAGCCTTGAACTCACAGCAGTCCTCCTGCCTCAGCTTCCCTAGTGCTAGGATTACAGGCGTGTGCTGCTATGCCTGTTTTTATGTGGTGCAAGGGAATCAAACTCGGCCTTGTGCTTGCTAGGGAAGCACTTTCGTCACTGCCATTCCTCCAGCCCCAGGATCATCATTTTCAAATTGCAGAACCTGGGCAAGGGTGAGGAGTTGGGGCTCACAGAGAAGAATGTAGGGCTGAGTAGAGTGGCCCCCATGCCCAACATCCTGGCCCAAGCCTCATAGAAAGCCAGGCCTGCCGCAAGGGTCAAGGGTGGGGACCACTGAGGAAGTCCTCTTTGCTTCACAGAGAGGTCAATCCTTGAAAAGATCTCCTCAGCAGCTGGGAGCTGGCAGCAGGAAGGAGCACCCAGTGCAGGTGCTCTGGCCACCATCCCTGCTGGGGCACTCCTACCACTGCCAGCAGGGAGCCAGAGCTCTGCCGGTGCCGCCAGCCATCAGTGGGAGCTGGTGGCCACCTCTGCTTCTTTCCCTCTCCTTAATTGACATAAGACATCTAGAAGCTGGGATAAACCCAGCCTAGGAACACATGTCTGTATGCTAATGCTCAAGAGGTTAAGACAGGAGATTCACAAATTTGTAGCTAGCCTGGGCTAAGAAGAGAGTTCAGAGCTGGGCCCAGCGGTACAGGCCTGTAATTTCAGCACGCTGGATGACCAAGACAGGTGGATCTCCAGTTCAATCTCAGACTGGACAACTTAGTTATTTAGCAAGACCCTGTCTCAAAATCAAAGCTTAAAAATGGGGTGAGGATGTAGCTCAGTGTAAAGGTGCTGGGCTCTATCTCCAATGCCAAAAGGATGGGTGGGAGGCTGGAGAGAAAGAATTTGAGGGCAGCCTAACTACGTAGCCAAGACCTTCTCTCCAGACAAGCAAACATCAAGGGCTGTGGGTGCAGCTCAGCTGTGAAAGCAATTGTCTAGCTAGCCCAAGGCCCTGTGTTCCACCACATAAAGTGGGCATGGTGGCGTGCACCCAAAATACAACCACCCAGTGGCCAAGGCAGGAGGATTGCCATGTGTTTGAGGCCAGCCTGTGCTACATAGTGAATTCAGGACCAGCCTTGTCTATAGAGTGAGACTCTGTCTCAAAAAAAGAACAGGGATGTAACTCAGTGTGAACACCCTAGTACTTCATTCCTGGTACAAGAAAGAAGGAAAGCAGGAGAGAAAGAGATAATTTCTGTATCAAGAAGACTAGAGAGAGTGAGATTGAGACCAAGCCCAGGAGGCTGAGAGTGGAAGGTCTCACGAGACAAGTGGTCTGCAGAGGCTGAAGGAGGAAAGGAGTATCTGGGTGCCTGCAAGGTTTGGCCCTATCTCAAACATGGAAACAAGCGTGCCCTCAACCTACTTCCTACACTCTATAGCTAGAGGGCTTGCCATGTCATCCAAACTACTCTTGAATTTACTTTGTCACTATGTAGCCCAGGCTGGCCTTAAACTCATGGCAATCCTCCTGCCTCAGCCTCCTGGTGCTGGGATTGCAGGTGTATGCCCATACCCAGTTTGTGTGGTACTGGGCCATCAAACCTAGAGCCTTGTGCAAGCACTCTAGCTGCTGAGCTCCACCCTAGTACCAGTTTGCATTTGGGTTCTGTTTTGTTTTGGTGTTGAGGATCAAGCTCAGGGTGTTTGTATTGGACTAGATTCCCAAGGTATTTTTTAAAATTTTTATTTCAAAAACAAGTTTCTTCCAAGTCACGCAAGATCGGCTTAAATTTGTAATCTTCCTGTCTCAGCTTCCCAGATTTCTGGGATTATAGGCCTGTGCTAAGGGCCCAACTTCTCTATCTTTTTGAGATGCTGAGGATGAGAATAAGAGTCTCACGCACACTAGGCAAGCATTCCAGCACCACGCTACAACCCCACTTTTAAGTTTTCTTAGATGAGGCTAGGGTAGTCACTAACCTACAGCCAATTTTGTCCTGTTACCTAGGGAAAAACCTTGCATTTTTCATGATTTCCCAACGAATGATGGGTTTTTCCATTCTGGCTTGTGGGATCTCAGTCCAGTGTGATCTATGGGAATCATTCCCTCTAGTCCTTCCTGGTAGCTCTTTCCCTGGCTGTGGAAATTTCCACACACTGATGCTTTCACTGACCAGAACCCATGTGATCGGACATAGTTTGCTGTACCCAAGTACTTAGCATCCAAGGGCCCTGGGTTCAGTGCCCAGTGTGGGCAGTGGGGTGAATGCACCGGCAGCCCTGCAGGACAGCCCCTACAGATCCCTGGAGTTCTCTGTACTTTCTGGCTTTCTGCTCTGTGATCTCTAGTGACCTTGGCTTCCTAGTTCCATTTTTTGGGGTTATTCCCTCACTGTGCTCCAGACAGTTAACTGGGCCAATTGTAGGGCTCATTTTGTTTTTTTTTTTTTCCTGCCTCTCATAGTTAAAAAAAATTTTTTTGAGACAATCTGTAGGCCAGGCTGGTCCTAAACTCACTATGTAGCCCAGGCTGGCTGTGAACTCATGGCAGTCCTTCTGCCTTAGCCTGCCAGAGTGTGGGTTTTCACTACCCCACCCAGCTCTAAAATGAAAAATGTTATTTTTCTTTCTTTTTCTTTTTTTTTCCTTTTCTCTTCCTTTCTTCCTTTCTTTTTTCTTTTTTTTTTTTTTTTCTGTGCTGGGGATTGAACCCAGGGCCTTGTGCGTCCCAGGCAAGGCTGTACAACCGAGTTACATCTTCAGCAAGACAGAGACCCTTTCTATTGCCCCAGAAAGATTCTCTGTGTCACTTTGCAACTATTTTTTCCCTCTGCCATCAGGTCACACAAATGTGGGTTTGTTTTCTGCCATCTTAGATAAGTTGTGGGTGTCTGGAATTTCTTTTATTGAATACAGGGCCTTCCTACATCCCAGCCCCTTTTAGGACCTTTAAACTGGCCTACATATCCAGCCCCTTACCAATTTTTTTCTTTATTTTACTTTTAATTTTGAGACAGGGTCTCACTCTGTAGTCCAGATTGCTTGAATTCACTGTGTAGTCCAGGCTAGCCTCAAACTCACAACAATCCTCCTGCCTCAGCCTCCCGGAATGCTGGGATTGGACAAGTGCCACCATACCAGACCTTTTTTTTTTTTTTTTTTTTTTTTGAGACAAGGTCTTGCTCTGTAGCCCAGGCTGGTCCTGAACTCACTGCTATAGCCAGTCTGGCTTTGGACTCAGTACAATCCACCTGCCTCAGCCTCCCCGGTGCTGGGATTACAGGCGTATGCCACCACAACCAGCTTTACATGGTGCCAGGGAATTGAACTTGGGGCTACTGCTGCTGCTTCTGCTGCTGCTGCTGCTGCTGCTGCTGCTTCTTCTTCTTCTTCTTCTTCTTCTTCTTCTTCTTCTTCTTCTTCTTCTTCTCTCTTCTCTCTTCTCTCTTCTCTCTTCTTCTCTCTTCTCTCTTCTGTACCCCAGCCTGGCCTTTGGACTCACAGCAATCCTCCTCAGACTCAGCCTCCCAAGTGCTGGGATTACAGACCTGCGCCACCACACCCAGTTTATGTGGTGCTGAGGAATTGATTCAGGGCTGTGTACTTGCTAGACAAGTGCTTTAACCACTGTGCTATTCCTTTAGTGCCCCCCCTCTTTGACAGTACAACTTGTTCTGTAGTCTAGGCTGATGCAGAACTCCCTATGTATTCCAGGCTGGCTTTAAACACATGGTAATCCTCCTGTTTCAACCTCCCAGGTGCTAGAATTACAAGTTTATGCCACATGCCTGGCTTATGTGGTCCTGGGGAATTGAACACAGGGCCTTGTGCATGTAGTAGAAAAGTGCTTTAGCCACTGAGCAATGCCCTGAATGCACCCCCCTCTTTTTTTTTGAGACAGGGTCTCGCTCTGTAGTCTAGGCTGGTCTTAAACTCACTATGGAGCCCAGGCTGGCCTTGGACTCACAGCAATCCTCCTGCCTCAGCATCCTGAGTGCTGGGATTACAGGCATGCACCACCATGCCCAGTTTATGAGTTGCTGGGGAATCAAACTCGGGTACTTAGGGCTTGTCTTAGCACTTGCTAGGCAAGTGCTTTAACCACTGAGCCATTCCTCCAACCCCACCTCTGGTTACTTTTTATGTGGTGCTGGGGCATGAAGCCCAGGTCCTTGAGCAAGCAATGGAAGTGCTTTAAACTGCTAAGCTATGCCCCCAGGATATAAATTGAAAATCTGAGGTATAGGTAAAGACAACAGATCAGTAAACAGTTGCTATTGAGGAGTGTTAACCAGGCACAGTGGTATGTGCTTGTGTATCCCAGCATACTGGAAGGCTGAGGCAGGAGAATTGCAAGGTTGAGGCCATCCTGGGAAACTTAGTGAGAACTTGTCTCAAAATTAAATTAAAAAAACAAGGGCTGGGGAATTGGCACAGTGGTTAAAGCGCTTGCCTTGTAAGCACAAGGCCGAGTTTGATTCCCCAGCACCACATAAAAAAAAAGAAATCATGCAATATTAAATTAAAAAAAAAGGACTGGAGATGAGCTGAGTGGTAGAACATTTGCCTAGTGTGCATGAGGCTGGGCATGCGTGGGACCACATGCCCAAGAGGAGGGCCGTGGCATGTCGGGCAGTGGGTCTGCCACGTGGAAGCAGCAGAGTTGGTCAGGGAGAGGGCAGAACTCCGGGCAGATATCGTTATCATGGTTTCTGAGGGAAGGGAGGGGCAAAGCAGGGGAAGCAGGCTTGGAATTGGCAAAAATCAATTTCAGCAGGTGCTCACCATGTTTGTCTGGTGCCTGGCCCTGGGCTGGTTAAGGTGGTTCGTGAAGAGTGGCATGGAGGGGGAGAGCCGAGCAAGGGAGGTGGCTGAGGATGCACCCCTGGCTCAGGTGGCTGACGTTTGGAAAGTGCGTACATCTTGGGAGAGTTGTTTGCTGTCCTTGGATGTTGGCAGTGGAGGACGAGCGGAGTGGGGACTGTCAACAGGGTCCCAGATGCTGAAACACCAGAACACCAAACAATAAGAGATGGGTAATGGAGTGACCAGTAGGATATGGCCACGTGATGGCATGTCACTGCCAGGGTTAGGTTATGAAGATACTGAGCCTATTTCCAGTGTGCGCATTCTGTCTTCTTGGCTCTCCTCATTCACTCCAGGCAGAGTCAGCCCCCACGGTGTGAAAGGCAGGACAGGCCACATCACATGAGTGGGCCAACCTGGATATGGGTCCTCAGCCCAGTGACGGTGCTGCTTCTGTGGGATTGTAACGGTGCGCAAGCCTAGCTCAGAGTGAGTTATGAGAGTCTAGCTGGAGTAGGCATTTTATTGCAATGATTCCCTGAGTTGGTCTTTTTCTTCTGTATGCTGCAGATTTTTGTGGTAAAGGACTTCATGGCCATCAGCTTCTGTAACCTTACTTGTAATTATGTGAGCCTTCAGCCATAAAGGCTTTATGAACCACTCGCTTTTGACACCGGGGCCTCATGGATTTTCTGGCTCTAGTCCCATGTGGCCCTAGTTAATAAACAAAAACTGCTTTCAAATTGTTCCTTTAGGTAGCAGGTGTTTGTTCTGGTTTGTCTCCCTGAAAAATCCCTTCCAAAACTCACACACCTGTTAGTGATCTCTCACTGCCCGAGAATTGATGGCCTCTAGAGGGCTGTGGTCCTGCTGGCACAGAGCTGCCACCTGCCAGGAGCCCCTGGGCAGAAACCTCCCAGTGAAGCCACTCCCAGGTTTGTGACTTGCAGAAGCATCACTTACTTTCTTTGTATTCAGTGATAAATGCTGTAGCAGGTTTAGTCTTTTTCTTAGTTTTTTTTTAAATCACGTCTTTGTCAGTGTGTCAGCATTAAAATCCCTTCTGTGGCGTCATAGTTCTATAAGATGCCTGGGGACTTGGGGGTGGCAGCCCGAGAGCTTGTGACGGGGTTGGCTGGGAGGAAAATCCTCCATGCGATTGGAGGGCTGGAATTTTCATTCCCCCCTGCTCCAACTTGGGGAATAGAGCAGGGAGAGGGCTGAGATTCAGTAATCCTGTCTACGTGACAAAGCTGTCATAATGACCCCAAAGGGCTGAGTTTGAGCTTCTGATAACTGAGTACGTGTAGGTCCTGAGGGTGGTGCACCTGCAGAAGGTTAGATGCTCCGTGCCCCTTGACTATGCACTTTTTCATTTTGGCTGTTCATCTAAAAACATAAAGTGACCCTGTGGTTCTGTAAGCCACTGTAGCAAATCAGTGGACACGGGGCTGGAGGCATAGATCAGAGGTTGGAGCACTTTGCCAGGAAGCACAAGGCCCTGGGTTCGATTCCCCAGCACTGCATAGGCTGGACATCATGGTACATGCCTGTAATCCTAGTGCTTGGAAGGCTGGGAGATTTCTGAGTGTGAGGCCAGCCTGGGTTACTATCTTAGTTACTTATTTGTTGCTATGACAGAACACCCAACATCCACAATTTAAGACAGGAAAGATTTATTTAGCTCACAGTTTCAGAAGGTCTCACAGTCCACTCATGGGGCAGCCCACAGTGGAGAAAGCTCATGGCAGAGACAGAGGCTGGAGAGCTACTCACCCCATTGTGAACAGAAACGAAGTGAAGCAAGAGCAAGCAGGTGAGCGTTCCCAGGAAGAAGCTGTGACTGTTTTTCTTCTTTCTTCCTCTGATTACTTCAAGCTGCCAGCTGGACAGCCCCCCTCCCACAGCCCAGGGTGTGTGCTCGTCCCTCACTTCTTAGCCCACAGATCAATGACTGAACACCTGAATCTCTGCCCTAAGCAATCCCTAATCCCAACAAATTGACACTTTTTCCAGGCCAAACTTTAAAAATCTGTAGCCAGGCCCCACCTCCCAATAATACATAGTCCATATTCATGAGGCTTTTGGGGTTTATTCAACATCCAAACCATAGCAGTTACATAGTGAGTTCTGCACAAGCTTATTGTGTTAGACTCTGGCTCAAAAAAAGAAACCCTAAAATCTGAGTTATTACTTCATACTCACTAGGAGGACCATAATAGGGAAAATTCCAAGGGTTGGGCAGTGGAAAAATTGGAAACCTCATACATTGCCACAGTGAGTATGAGAAACAGTTATTAATGCCTCCAAAAGTTATATGCAGCTGAGCAGGGTAGCACAAACCTGTAAACACAAGGCTGAGAAAAGAGGATTGAATGTTCATGGCCAGCATGAGTAACTTAGTGAAGCCTTGTCTCAAAATACAAAAAAAGCCAAGGACATAACCTCAGTGGTAGAGTGGATCTTGGTTCTAACTTTAACATAAAAAAAAGTCTAAAAAATGTTGGAAACAGGCTGGGGGTATAGCTTAGTGGCATGAGTAAGGCACTAGGTTCTATGCCCAGAACTGCAAACAGCAGAGAGAGAGAGAGAGAGAGAGAGAGAGAGAGAGAGAGAGAGAGAGAGAGAGAGAGAGAGATATTAAGTATAGAATTACCTCATGTCCCAGCACTCCCACTCATAGGCGTATACACAAAGGAACTGAACACAGAGATCTGAACAGAAGCTTGGAGGTCTGGCTTCCCCAGAAGCATCATCGTGACTGTTCACAGTAGTCACGGGGTAGAAGCAGTTCCTGGGCATTGACAGCATGTGGATAGTTAAGCTGTGGTCCGTCCGCACCATGAAATACTTCTCAATCATAAAGGTTGGGACCAGTGAGACACAAGTAAAGATTTGCGGTTTCCTTTTTCTCTTTTTTTCTTTCAAATATCATCTCTGAGACTAGATTGCAAGCTGCTTTGTATATTTCTGGCATACTTGTAGGAACCCCAGTGCTACCATGTTAAAAATCTGTATCATTCATTTTAATCTGGGGTTGGGGAGAAGAATTCTTCATAATTTTATTTTCTGTCCTCAATGGGTATAATAGCTATAATTTTCTATGGTTTTCTTATTTAGGGGAAAGTCTCTTAACAGTTTTCTCCCCTAAGTTGTTACATACTCAATATATGTAAGTTGAAGGGAATAAGAAAGCAGTAGAAGTTGGATTGAGAATATATTAATGACAATATGTATTTTAGTCTCAAAAGATGCAGAGAGTAGATACTAAATGTTTTAAAAACAAAATATATCTAGTCCCAACCATTTCTCTTTTTCTTTCTTTCTTTCTTTTTCTTTTTTTTTCTTTCTTTCTTTTTTTTTTTTTTTTTTTTTTTTTTTTTTTTTTTTTTTTTTTTTTTTTTTTTTTTTTTTTTTTGAGAAAGCGTTTTTCTCTGTAGCCCAGGCTGGCCTTGGACTCTCAAGTGCTGGGATTACAGGTGTGCACCACCTCGCCTGGCTTTATGTGGTGCTAGGGAATCAAACTCAGGGCTTTGCTCTTGCAAGACAAGCACTTTAATTGCTGTACCATCATTCTTCCAGCCCCTCAGCCATTTCATAATGAGTACATACTTTAAAAGAATCACACTGTTTCTGATACAATTTTGTCAATTAAAAAATAAATGTCTAAAAAATAAATAAAGGAACAAAGTGCTGACACACACTACACCCCAGGTGAGCCCCAGAAAGCCAATGCTGTGGACTTAGAGTATAGTTCGGTGGTTACAGTGCTTGCCTAGCAAGTATGAGGCCCTGAGTTTGATTCCCAGCACCACATAACCTGGGTAATCCCAGTACTCAGGAGGCTGAGGCAAGAGGATCAGGTCCCGCCTGGGCTTCATAGCGAGTCCAGGACCAGCCTAGACTACAGAGTGAGACCTTGTCTGAAAAAAAAAGAAAAAAATTGAGATGAGAAAGCCAGTGCTGAGCAAAAGCTGACAAAGGGGCAATTCTTGGGGATTCTACTTATGTGAGCTCTCTATATAGGCAAATTCAGAGAAGACAAAGGGTAGAGGCCAGAGGAGGGGGCAGAGCAAAGGGGAGCTGAGCAGGGAGACCCCATGAAGGCCCAGCCTAGGCCTCAGGAGGGCAGGGCAGGGGTCCTGGGCACCCGCCCAACCCCTCTTCCTAGGGGCAGGATGTCCTTGGGGCTGGGAGGCAGGGTCTGGAGCCTTGCAGGAAGGAAGCAGGTGCTGCAGGGACTTGAACCCTGGCCCAGCAGAGTGGACGTGCCACCACCAGCACCTTTTGCTTTTTCCTCCTCATTCTCTCACACTGAAAGGTGAAAAGCAAAACCTGACCATGGCCATGGGCCACAGTCAGTAAAAGAAACACCTGCGGCGGCTCCACCCATGCTCACTCCTGCCTGCACTGACTCTCCTTGCAAGGGCACAGCCAGGGCACAGGTGTCCCCCGGGCCCACATTTCCCACTGTACCAGATGTGATTCCAAGTGAACAGTATATTAAGTCAGACCAACAAACTGAATTATGAGCCACAGTCCATCTAGTTCTGGGGCACTGACAGCAGGGACAAGTTCCTGTATGTGGACAGATACTCCCCAGAAAGACTAAGGAACTTGGAAGGCCACCACTCTGGTGTCCCTGGGGTAGGCACAGGAGAGGAATTTTACTATGACCTTCTCTATGGCACACATCTTAACACTACTAAGTGGCTCACTCAGAATTAAAGGCAAAAGTCTTTTCATCTGAACACGAACCCTGAGAACTAGGGGGTTCTTCGGCACTCTGGCCCAGCTCAGATGCTGCTGGGCCCTGCCACCTGCGGTCACACAGCCATGCCCTGTTGTCTTCCATCCTCTGAGCCCCCAGCCACTATTAGCTGTGGAGTCCTTCCTGGGAGCGGCAGAGCAAGTCAGAAGCACAGCGTGCCCACCAGTGCTTCCCTGACCTGGGGCCTGACTCCTGCGGAGGGTGGGTCCATGCACACCAGAGACACATGAAGCTGACACTGGCCCCTTGACAGCCCAGCCTTGGCTGGGGCTCTGCTTTCCTAAGCCTAGTGGCAGGTCCATCCGCACCCCATAGGCCCTGTAGCCCTGGTCACAAGTGAGGAACCCAGAAGCCGTTCCTAGCAAGGTGTGGGTGACATGGTGAGGCTCCATGAGGCTGTGTGTGCCCTGCCCAGAGGCACACAGACGGACGGGCCATGCTGAGAAGCGGGTTGCTGGGCCCTCTCTGTGCACCCTCAGGAATCTGAGCAGAGTTCACTCCACTTCTTGCACACACGAGCAAAAGCATGTGCGTGCCAAGGCCGGGGACTGCCAGGTGGGTGCCAAGCCAGCCAGCCTCAGCACCCTCAAAGGGTGGTAGCATGCTGGGCTCCCTGGCTCCCCACTCCCTCCCGTCCCTCCCACCTTCTGTTGCCCATCTTCCCTTGAGTCTGGGCCCCCAAACACACTTACTTATCGTAGCAGCTGGGAGGAAACGTGCCCGGCCATCTAAGTCCCAACCCAATGGCGGCGCAAAGCTCTCCGGCCTTATGAGACCTCGGAAAGGGGGAGTCACAAACTCTGTAAGATGAGCAAAGGGTTAACTCAATATGTCAGCAGCATTTCCCTCAGGTGTGCGCCAAGGCAGCCCAGTGGTGATTTACACGGGACGCGGGCCCTGGCTGCCGGAGGGACAATGGAAAGGGCTTCCAGGAGCCACTGCACAATCAGGGACAAAAGTAAACCGGCATTTAGCGCTGGTTCTGGCAGCGGTGCCCAGAGCCTTCCAAGGGGAAGATGGCAACAGGCAAGAACAAGCAAGCCAGGGCCTGTCCCTGGGGCTAGTGGGGACTGTGGGCCAGAAGCAAGCTGGGTGTGCAGGACCTTTTGTAATCACAAAATGCTGGCATCAGCCATGTGACTCGCTCAACAGTGACAAGTCCACACCTTCACCATCTTCCCCAGAGGGTAAATGGACCAACACAACATGAAAAATAAAAAGCAAAATAACTATCAGCTGCAACAAGTACAAGGGGAGAGAACAGAAAATATTTGCAAATTTCAGCTGCTGAGGAGCTGGGGGAAGAGCACAACATTTAGAGCGCCTGCCTAGCATGCACAGGCCCTGGGTTAGATCCTCCAGTACTGTATAAGCTGGGCATGGTGGCACATACCTGTCATCCCAGCATTTGGGAAGCTGAGGCAGGAGGGTTGCTGTGAATTCAGGTCCAGCCTGGGTTGTATAGTGAGTTCCGGACCAGCCTGGGCTACAGAGTAAGACGTTGTCTCAAAAAAATACAAAATTTTTTTTGACTGCTGAAAATAACTCCCATAGATATCTCATCCTGGTGTAATCAAGAAGACTGCAGCATGCTACATGTGCACATGTTCACAAGTGTGTCCGCATGGCCTGCAGTATAGGTTGCTCTATCATCAGACGGGGAGTCCCAAGCAGGAACCACACTGCGCAGCAGGGCTGTGTTGACGGGCATCCCGTTGGACCAATACCGATGCATTTTCCAAAACACGCGGAGTAGACTGCTATGTCACCTCAGGGAGGTGGAGCCAACCCAGAAAGGTGGGAAGAATAACATACTTATTATAAGGGTATCATAGATTTGGATTTGACCAAAAACATGCCAGGAAGAAATGATCCAGCTGTGGAATACGACAGAGAATGCCTTCTCAACTGCCATGAAACATACGAAAACCACCATAAGTAAGCAAGGAATTGTGGCAGGTATCTGTAATCTCAGCACTTGGGAGGATGAGACAGGAAGATTAAAAAATTCAAGCCAGCCTGTACTAGATAGCACGATCCTGTCTTTACCTGAGGCCCTGAGTTCCATTCCCTTGCACCACACGAATCACACACGCACACACACGCTGATATCCATGGCAATTTTCATGGGAAAAAAACCTAAAACTGACTCATGTAATAGAAATATTGAGCAGTACAGAAATACTGGAAGAACTTGAAAACATTTTCAGATTACCCTGAAGTTCCACAAAGAAGTGCCAGGTGGGCCAATGTCATAGGACACTGGGCTGTGCAGCATGGTGAGTGCAGAGCGCAGAGCACCAGGGACTTGCCTAATTATCTTCCTGCTACAAAGGAACAAAGGTAGGAACCTCCTTCCCTCACAAGTACCGCCAGCACCACACTCCTCACTTCAGCCTCACACAAGCCAGTAAGGCATGTCCTAACACTGTTTTTATCCCTACTTCATCACTAAGAAAATGTTTCAAGATTTTAAGAAATTTAGATGGGCCCAGTCACAGGCACTGGTGGTTCTAGCTACAGTGAAGGCAGAGACGGGATCACTTGAGCCCAGGAATCCAGGGCCAGCCTAGGCAGTAAAGTGAGAGCTCATTGCTTAAAAAAAAAAAAAAAAAGAAGAACCAGGAACTGGGTATACATGTGTAATACCAAAATTCTTGGAGGCCAAGGCTAGAGGAGCATAATTTTGAACTCAAGCTAGTCAATTTAGCGAGACCTACTCACAAAACTTTGAAAAATAACAAGAAGGCTAGGGATATAGCTCAATACTGCAAACAATAAATTTAAACAATTTAGTAAGTTCGGACAAAGTTACCTGCTACTAAGTGGCAAAAAAGAAAAGAACCCAACTGTCCTGTTCAAAGCTGTGTTTACAGCTGGTGCTCTAGACTGCATCTGTACCTGTCCTGGAATCCTGACCTCAAATCTGCAAGACCATATCTAATGTCCAAGTGAAACTTTTTTTTTTTTGACAGGGTCTCTCTCTCTAGTCCAGGCTGGTCCTGAACTCACTATGGAGCCCAGGCTGGCCTTGGACTCAGGACAATTCTCTTGCCACAGCCTCCCGAGTGCTGGGATGTGCCACCACCCCCAGCTTTATGTGGTGCTGGGCAATTGAACTCAGGGCCCTGTGCTTGGAAGACAAATTCTAATCACTGCGCCATTCTACCAGCCCACTATAATTATTTTAAAATCAAAAAGTTCTGAGCAATCCACCCTTCCCCACTCTCCACACATACAGCATGTATCATTAACTACTGTCACCCATGAAGGACACCCCTAGGCAGCACTTCTCATCCATTTAACCTCAGTCATTCATACAATACCATGGGATTTTTTTGGCATATCTGAATACAGTTAGTCATTCTCTTCCACTTTAACCACGTGTCTGTGTGTGTGTGTGTGTGTGTGTGTGTGTGTGTGTGTGTGTGTGTCTGTCTGTCTGTCTGTCTGTCTGTCTGTCTCTCCCTTCCTCATTCTAGGTATCAAACCCAGGGCCTCAGGCTAAGGGCATAGCTCAGAGGTTAAAGTGCTTGCCTAACTTGCCTACCAAGCACAAGGCCTGCCCTGGGTTGGATTCCCAGCACTACATAAACTGGGCGTGGTGGCACATGCCTGTAATCCCAGCCCTTGGAAGGCTGAGGCAGGAGGACAGCCCGTGTTCCAGGCCAGGCAGAGTTAGGTAGTGAGTTCAGGATCAGCCTCGACTATATAGTAAGACTCTGTCTGAAACTAAACAAAACAAAACAAAACAAAAACCAAATAAATCCTGGGTCTCATCTTTCTAGACAAGAGTTCTACCACAAAACTTCATTCCCTGTCCTCAAGTTGCTTTTAAGATACAAATTTACTAGGACTGAGGATAAAGCTCAGTGGCAGAGGTTAGCCCAGCACACTGGATGCACAAGGCCATAGGTTCCATCACCAGCTCTGCAAAAGTAAGTAAATAATACAATAAACTCAAAATCTTTTTCATGTCAAAAGAAGGTAAAAATACTATCAAAAAGATAAAAATGCAACGCAGAGAATGGGAGAAAATAGTGTGGTGGTATAAACTTGTAGTCCAGCTACTCAGGAGACCTAGACAGGAGGATCCCAAGCTCAAGGCCAGCAGGGGCAGCTTAGCAAGATCCTGCCTCAAATAAGGGCTGGAGGTATGGTTCAGCGCTCCCTGGGTTCACTCCTCAGGACTACACGGGTATGTACACACATCGTGCACACACATGCACATGTGCCTTTACAAGGAAAAAATCTGTAAATTTGTAAAGGATCTACAATCAATTCAATGATAAAAGACAAGTACCTAATTAAAAAGCGGGCAAAGTTTCAGTCCAGAAACTACTCCAAAGATGATATACATATGGCAATAGCACATGAAACAATGCCTTAAATTATCAGTCAGTCATCAGGGAAATGTAATCATCAAACATTCCTCAAGATACCACTTCATACCATTAGACAGCTGTAATAAAAAAAAAAAAGAGTTGGTGAGAATATGGAGAAACTGGAACTTTTTTGTGTTTGGTACTGGGGATCAAACTCAGGGTCTTCACGCTGAGCTATATCCCCAACCCTTTTTGTTATTTGAGAGCCAGGGTCTCACTTAGTTTCTAAATTGCCTAGACTGGACTCACACTTGGAATCCTCCTGCTTCAACCTCCCAGAATGCTGGGATTACTGATCAGCGCCACCAGAGGCCCAGCTAGGCCCAGCTTGGCACTTCTTATGTTACTGATGGGAATATAAAATGGACAGTGCACTGGAAAACAGTTCGACTATTCCTCAAAAAGTTAAATATGGAGTTACATATGACCTACTAATTTTACTTTAAAGAGAACTGAAAACATGATGAGAAAAAACTTACACAGAAATCTTCACAGCAGCATTGTTCACAATAACCAGCAAATGATCCAAAGGTCCAAGAGCCAGATGGATAAAGCAAGTATGTGCAGCCAGGGTATAATACAGCCACCAAAAGGAACAAAGTGCTGTTAGAGGACGCAGCGTGGATGAGCTCTGAAGTGTGCTAAGTGAAGTAAGTTGGACACAGAAAGACAAATATTACATGATTACATTTACATGAGGCACCTAGAGTAGACACGCTCCTAGAGACGGAAAATGTAACAAAGGTTACCAGCAACTAAGGGAAGGGAGAATGGGATATTGCTGTTTTCTGAGTATCTGACTTCTGTTTGTAATAATGAAAAAGTCTACAGTTGTACAACACAGAGATACATCAAAAATCAGACTTGTACATACACTTCACAAGCATGAATTCCATGGCATGTAATTTATATCTCAATTTTTAGGAGAAAAATAATTTAAGGAAAACTGTATCACCACCATATAAAAAGTAGTAATGTTAAAATTAACACATAAATATGAAAATTCAAATTGTCCATTAGATCACCTCATCTGCAGACCATCAAAAGGAAAACTGCTCCTTTGAGTAACATGAAACAGCCACTTCAGGGGTGTGTGTGCAGCTCCCTGGCCCTGTGTGACCTACCTCCTCCTCCACCTGCAGGTGAGTCAGGTGGGGACAAGCCCCCGATGCTCACAGCTCAGTACCGAGCACCTTTGCAGCCAAGACAGGACAAGAGAACAATGCAATGGATGGCATTTATTTGGGAAGCTCAAGAGAACGGTGCCTGAAACGTATGAAAAGACTGCCAATCACAATGCTTACCTTACCGCACGAGCCCCATCCCACTGCAGAGGTAGGCAATGTGATTGTCCTTTCTTAAAATGGGGAAACTGAGGCAGAGAAATTCTCTTCTACGGTAACAGACTTGTGAGCCTGTCCTTTCAGCTCACAGTGTGCCTCCCCCCTAACCGCAATGGTGAAGGCCAGCACATTTATCTACAACACACAATTTAGGTACAACACACTCATACTATCATAACCAGAAAATTTAACAGGAAAACACTCAATAAGGAACAAACATCACAGATATGCATAACCTGTGTAAAAAGAAGTCTCTAACTCCTGAGGGTGCAAAGAAGACACAGCTCCTGAATGGGAAGTTTCAGTAGCATAAGCTTATAAAATACAGTAAAATCCTTTAAAAATCTAAACACTCTTAAAAGAATGAGGTACTTGTATCACCATATGCTACAACAGTACCAACTAAGAAAATGAGAACATTGGGCCAGTGGCACAAGGAACAACAGCTGCAGTGGGACAGTCTAGACAGTCCAGAAATACACTTAATCATATTTGATTTAGCCAGTAGTTAACAAATGACATTTCAAATCAGTAGACAAGGGTTAGAGGAATAGCATAGTAGCTAGAGCGCTTGCCAACAACTGCAAAGTCCTGAGTTCAGTTCCCCAGCACCACATAAACCAGATGTGGCAGTACGTGCCTGTAATCCCAGCATTAGGGAGGCTGAGGCAGGAGGATTGCTGTATGCTTGAGGCCAGCCTGGGCTATATAAGTTCAGGACCACCCTGAACTACAGAGAAAGACCCTGCCTCAAAAACAAAGCAGCAAAAAACAACTCCAAATCAGCAGATAAAGTAGAATTGCTTAGTAAATGGTACCAGAGATAATTAGCCATTGTAAAATCAGCAAATTACATGCTTAGCTCATATTGTATACCAAGGTAACTTCCAGATGGATTAAGAGTTTAATGCCAAAAAGGAACCAAAAGAAAATAAGGTAAATCACCAACATATGAAGTCATAATAATGAATATGTATAGATTTGATTACAAAATTAAAAACTTTATCAAGAGCCAACACATAAGACTACAAACTTGAAAGACATTCTGTAGCAGGTAAATGTCTTCAATAGAACGCAAGAATGTCACTGTGAAAACACAGGGAAACACAGGCTGACATAGGCCAGTGAACACACCCCAACAGGACCCCATTCTGCACCTTGGAATCACAAATGGCACACAGGTAAAACACTGAAATGCATGAGCAAGGCTCCTGGTTTGATTTCCAGCACTGAAAAAACAATAAAAACACATGGAGATATTATTTTTGCCTTAAAACCAAGAAAGATGAAAACAAAGGCAATGTGGGCAAAACCATGGAGGAAGGCTCGCTGGCCATCTGCTGGGAAAGCTGGCGGAACTCGATATGGGAGGGAGGTACTTGGCAACTGGAGTCCAAGGCCTTCAAACTGTTCCTACCCTTGGGCCAGTAATTTTACTTAAGAGAAAGCCACCTTTACCATATCCAACAGAAAGGCAGAACTCTAATCAGAAATGTAGTAGTTCGACTTAAAAAACAACTCGGGGTTGGAGGACTGCCGTGAAGTGTTTGCCTAGCAAGCACAAGGTGCTGAGTTTGATTTCCCCAGCACCATATAAACCAGGTGTGGTGGTGCCAAAACTCAGGAGACGGAGGCAGGCGGATTACCATGTGTTTGAGCCCAGCCCAGCTACATAGTGAATTGAGCATCAGCCTGGACTATAGAGCAAGATCCTATCTCAAAAAATAATAATCATAGAAAGAACTCATACACATTTTCCTGAAGCATATGCCATTCTGACTTGTGTGGATTATTAAAATAATTTTAGCCAAACCTTGGTTACCTTACTGCCGTACCCATTCCAGCACCCCCTAAAAGAAACTACTGTGTGCCACACAGGACAATGTGTTCACGATAGGGTCCTTCAGACACGGAAGAAATAGCGTTTCCAGCCTGCTTAATCCCTCATGCAGCAGGAAATGATGTCATACACATTGCAGAAGTTCCAGCAGAGCCGGGGGTGGAGCTCAGGGGTAGGAATGAGGCAGTGGAGCAGGGACTGAGCTTGGGGGTCAGGTGCTGGCCGCTAGAGCAGGATTCCGTTACACATTTGGGGTACACACAGATACTCCCTGGAGCTCAGTA
Source organism: Ctenodactylus gundi (assembly GCA_004027205.1). Lineage (NCBI taxonomy): Eukaryota > Metazoa > Chordata > Mammalia > Rodentia > Ctenodactylidae > Ctenodactylus > Ctenodactylus gundi. The sequence continues at coordinate 150,597 of PVKB01001211.1, forward strand.
CCCAGGGGCAGAGGTCCACAGTGCAAACCTTCTTGGCCTCCATCTCCCTGAATGTGACTGTGGGTGCAGTTCACAGGGTCTGCTTAAACTTACTGGCACTTTTAGCAGGGTAACTGGAGAGACCACTGAAATGGACATGCACAGTGCGCCTGCAATAAGCAGCCATTACACACAAATAAATACACAAGAGCACCGGAGGGGGGTGGGCACAGGGATGACATGGGGTCTTCCAGCAGGCAGGTTGGAAATCTGAATACTAAGGCTGACAGACCAAGGCCAGCGTTGCTTACCATAGCTCTGTATAACACAGGGCTAAATTTACCCAGTGTGAGTACACAGGAAGTCACACCTTATTCTTGCACAGGAAGACAATCACAAAGACATCAGAGATTACTGCATTGACGTGAGAATAGCCAGGCAACTCCACAAAAGTAATGGAGTAAGGCTAGGAGTGTTAAGGCAAAAATAATAATAATATATCCTTACCATATATTAAAGAGCCGACTACAATATGTAAAGCCATTTGGGGCCAGCTCATGGACAGAACACAACAGCTGGATCTGGTGGCACAGGTCTGTGATCGTAGTAATCTGATCTGGGAGGCTGAGGCAGAACAATTGCAAATTCAAGTTAGCCTGGGCAACTAACTTAACAAGACTTTGTCACAAAATAATAAAAAAAAGTGCTGGGGATGTAGGAAGAAGGGCAGCAAGAAGGCACTGTGTCCGATACCCCAGTACCACACACAAAAAAGAAAAGATATAAATATAACTCCATGTTGGTTTTTAGAAATATTACAATTGCTTTCCTATGATGGGTTTTGTTAGTTTGTATTTGACCTTCCTGAGGACCAGCAGCAGCCTCCCACCCTCGGATGATCCATCATCATTTTGTGCTGAATCAAACGCTACTTAACATTAAATTCTGGTACAACAGCAGTGCTCGCCACCAAACAGTTCCAACTGAATTCCTGGTGCACGAAGAGACCAGCATTATGGGACAGCAGAAGCGTTAACCTGTCTCATAAAACGGAGGATCCCAAATTCGGAAGAGCCAGTGGGCTGGGGAGAGGGTGCCACGCAGAGACTGAGGGTGCTCACTGTAGCACGACCTACCGTGACCACAAAGCCCCCAAAAATAACCTTGAAGCCAGAGCAGAAAAGGTCTTAAAACAACTGTACCAACATGACACAATGAAACATGGGGCAATAAAAAATAACAGTACGTATTATTTGATTATATTTTAGAACAGAAAATGCTGGAATAAATTTTACTACATTCTCAGAAAAATATATGAAGGAATATACATGAAGGCAATAGTAGCTATCTTGTGGATAAGAACTGAGGGTTATCAGTACTGGGCTTTTCTCTAGAGCTTGATTTTAAATTCAACACCACTGATTTAAACACACTCCATAGTCCCATCCACTACAACAGTGCATCCCATAAAAATGGTGGCCGTGGACTTACCTAAACCTGCCAGAATCATGGTCCCCTCAGAAGAGCTGTTCCAATGCAAGGAGAAGCAGAGGATGAAGCCAGGGTGATGTGGTTGCAGAGCACCAGGGTGGAACGCCTCAGTACACAGGTAATTTGGAAACATTAACCCTAATCTTGGCAAAACTACAAACTATTTTGTGTCTTGGGCCTTTTATCACCATTAAGCCCACAAATTAAATTCATACACAAAGATGGCAAAATCTATTATATCAATTAAAGTCTCAATGGATCCATATATATATATATATATATATATATATATATATATATATATATATATATATATGGCACAGATCAAGGCAGCTACAGGCAGAAAGTTTAAAGTTTCACATGCAGAGTACTGAAGAGGGTATTTGAAAAAACCAGATACTGTCACGCATATGTATGTATATGTATATACGTAAATTCATATATCATTCTGGAGGGCAACAGGGTGAAACATGTGGCCCCTATCCTGTGACCCAGCAATTCACATCACAGAACGTACCCTAAGAAACATTCATGTGTTGTGAGGAGGGAGCTGGTTCATAACATGACATGACCCTTTTATATGCTTCCTTGATTATTGTCAATAGCGTGAGTAGAAAGAAGACTCAGAAACCCAGTTCTGCATACTCAAGCTCCAACAAGACAGAGTTCCTGCTTAGATTTTAAAACATAATGAACAGTGACAATCACTAAGATTTGCTGTATTTTCTCAGATACAAGAAAACCTAGAGCCTTTAATTTCTAGAAATCAGACACAAAACTATAAAAGACTAATATTGATAAACCTGGAGAAAAGGCAGTGTGGTGGTGCAGGCCTAGAATCCCAGCAGTCTGGGAAGCCAAGGCAAGAGGGTGCAAAGCTGAGACCAGCCTGTGCACCTTGGGGACTTAATGAGACACTCCCAAATCCCTAGTACAGCAAGAACAAAACGAAAACAACCTAAAGCAAAAGAGCAAAGAATATTCAGTAATTTGCTATTCACTTTGACAAGCATAAATAAATAATATAAATGGAGAATACTGTAACTGCACAAAGATATACATATTTAGTGACTAAAGAAACTGATGACAAGCAAATTCAACAGATTTATCATTTATTCTAGACTTATCAGATTAATTTTTAAGTCCTTATAAAATGTAAACTTTTGGTATTGATAATAAGAGGAAATAGTAAAAGGAGAATAAGTTTGGCAAAAGTTTACCTTCCCAACTCTATGCAGAGTTCATAACCTTCATAAAAATGCTTGCTTCGGCAACACATATACATAACCCTCATAAAAGTCAATGTGGAAATCTTACACATTAAGTGGTCCAAGAGGAAAAAAAACATAGATGGTAGATCAAGTGATAAACTACTTAAACTAGCCAATAACAGAAACACCAATTAAGATAATTATAGAGCTTTAAAAAGTAGCAATAAATATGTTGAATTTGAAAATGATTTCTTGGATATGACATCAACACACAGGCAATGACGTAAAAATAAGAATTAGACTACATTAAAACCGGACAGCCATCCTCGGGACCCCTTCTGGTGAGTGAAAGCCTTTATCCCTTCATCCTTGTTTTCAAAATAAAACTATCCTCTTTGTAACTTGCAGAAAAACAAACAACAAAAAGAAACCCTCACTATTAATTCTGTTTATGAAATAGAACTTCTGTTTATCAACAGAATGAAAGAGCAACCTTGTGGAATGGGAAAAATATTTGCAGATCATGTATCTGTTAAGTGTTAATATCCAGGATATAAAAGAACTCCTGTAAGTCAATAATTACAACAACAAAACCCCATTAAGAAAAAAAAACAAGCAGAAGACTTGAATAGATAGTTCCCCAGAGAGGTACTGATGGCCACCACTATTAGGAACTGCAAATCAAAACCACAGTGAACTATGACCTCGTATCCATTATCCAAGAGCACTGAAAGCAGGAAGGGTCTTGAAAATACATTTTTATGTCCATGTCTAAAGTCACAACAGCCAAAAGTCGGAGGCGACCCAGATCACTGGAGAAATGGATAAACAAAATATGCTGTCGACACAAATGGACTGGTTAGCCCTTTTAAAGGGGAAGGAAATTCTGACAGATGCTGCAACTTAAGACTAACCTTGAGAGCATGTGGTAAGTGGTCTAATCCAACACAAAGGACAAATAACACACGGTTTTACTTACTTGAGATACCTACAGCAGCCAGACTCAGGAGCAGAAAGGAGAAAGAGCAGTGGGTGTCAGGGACTGGGGGTGGCGTGGGGTGAGGGTGAGTTAAATGCTGCTTAATGGCACAAAGTTTCGGATTTTGCAAAATGATAAAGTTCTGAAGACTGGCTGCGCAACAGGAATATGCTTAACACTACTGAACCGTGTACTTGCACACCAGACCCATGGAGGTGCTCTCAGCAGCCCAAATGGAAAGTCAAAACACCATTGTTTTTCTACTTAAGAGGCTGGCTACATACCCTACAGGAAAGCACTGCAGGATAAAATGTGCGGCCACCTATCAGCAGTGTTGTCTGAGGTCCCAGATCTCCCTGAAGAACCAATGCGAGTTAGGCCTACCACAGTAAAAATGTACATTCGACTTCAGAGCATCAGACTTCCAGGATGCCACCCATGGAATTCTGTGGGAGGATTAACAGGCCTGCCTAGAGAATGGGGAGAAGAAAGCAGGAGGCACACGGCGGGCCCTATGATGGGCAGAGGAGAAATCCCAGTAAGTGCTCAACACCAGGTACCACGTGTCTAACACATTCATTGTCCTTGTACAGGTGAGGAATACAGGCTGGGTGACTACGTAAACTGCTTCTAGTCATATTGATACCTCGTGACACAGGAGTCAAGATTGGAACTCAGATCCACTGGACAGGTCCAAGCCAGTTACAGTGAATGATGGGGAATCAAAGACACCAGTATCTCATCTGAAGAGACCCACAGGCTGGCCCCCAAGGTCTTCTCCAGTGAACTGTCCCACAGTGACAAGTGCGCTATACTCTGCTTCTCCATCTTCCCTTCCAGCCACAGGGAGGGAGGAAGGTTTAAATGTGAAAAATGAAAGCATACAAGTACTATAAGAAAATACAGATTAATATTCATCTATTTAGAATGGTGTTTTGCATAACACCAAGTGTATAAACCATAGTGGTTTGATTAACCTCCGACAAATTTAATGTATAGCTATTTTTTAATGTCTGAAATACAGCAAGCAAAATTAAAAGGCAATCTATAAACTTGAAACACTTATATTAAATATAACAAAAGATTATTAACGCCCTTAACATACAAGTAGCTTTTACAAAGCAAGCAATTGAGAGGAGCATACACATTGCAAATGGCCAAAAGGTGAGGGAACGCTCAATTTCCCCATCCAGCAAAGCACTACTCACACTCATAGGTAAGGTAGGTCGGACCATCCACATACCAAGAATTTTTAGTATCACTATACCACTCAGACCAGAAGGGAATAGGTCGAATCTCCTCACTAGTGAGAACACGAATGTAGACGTCCCTCCCTGAAGGGCAACTTAACGAATGACCCTAAAGTTTTAATAACTTTGGTATGGACCTTTCTTTTTAGAAATGTATTTGTATATCTCAATCACATAGTAACAGATGCAGTAAAGTGAGTTACAAGGTCATTAAAGCATCACTTTCTAAGAGAATTAAAAACCTGGAATAATCTATACATCCACCTAAATGAGACTGTTTAAATTCGCACGGCCACGCCGTGGGTAGTACGATGTCACACTAAAAAAGATGCTTCAAATGACGAAGTGTTCACGAAGAAGAAAGAGCTGCAAAACAGAATTTAGGTATAATCCCATTTGTAACAAAATGCTTATTATCTGATATATAGGGGGAAAATCTTCTAGAGCAAATACGCCAGTTACACTTGCTAATGAAAGAATACCGAGGGCTTTTTAAATTTGCTTTTTGCAATCTTTACAGTAAACCTTTTTGCACGTGAGAACAATAAAAAATTAAGAGGGAAGGTGATACAGGACAGAAGACTAGAGGCCAAAGGACTCCAGCAGGAAGCAGCCACCCTGACCAGCAGACAGGGCTGGGTGGGGGGTGTTCTTTACCCAAAGGAAAGTCAAGGCCCCGTCCCTTGAGACATGCACCTTTACATCCTTATTTTGCTGTATTTCCTTTGCTGGTTTGAGTCTGCATCTGTGTATTTATATGTTAAATATTAACTGCATGGTTATACACGCCTGTAATCTCAGCACTGAGGAGGCCAAGGCAGGAGGGTTGCTATGTGTTCAAGGTCAGCCCCTCAGCTGTGTAGAGTTAATGACCAATCTGGACTACAGAGCAAAACCCTTTTTCAGTAAATAAATGAGAATTAAAAAACATACCACAACTGCCTATAAGCCTGTTTTAGCATTCCTTCTTTCATTACCAGCACCACGCCCGAGTCAGACATTAACATTTCCTCCACAGACGTAACTACACAGGGGGTTCCCCAGCAATAAACGTCCTTGTAGGTCTCATCTTCATCACTGGCAAGACAGATGGTGTGTCAGGGAGATCACCTGATGGGTAGTGCTGAGGGCAGCTGCCAATTCTTTTCCACTTTCACATACAGGGTATTTTTGTAGTCTTTTCAGGGTCATCTCTAATCTGTGCACACAGAAATCTTTTAACCAGTATATTCTCTCAGATTAGTTTTGTTTTTAAGAGAAATTCGAATTCAACTTTTACTACTTTTACATCACATTACTTTTTATTTGCACAAGATCACCACAATCCCACTCACTGCATTCCAGTAGATCACCACAGCCTCTAGGAGGTCAAATGAAGACTGAATTCAGACCACGCACGAGGATGTTAACTGACCAACAATGACTGCCAACACTGTCATCAGCACCCAGGCCTGTCCCATGACCCAAAGATAACTAAGGCAAAGGTCAGTGTCTAGCTGGGCTCAGTGGCACTTGTCTGTAACACAACCTAAGAGGCTGAGGGAGGAGAATCACAAAATTAAAAATATAAAGGGCGGGGGGTTGGTAAAGAGCCCTGGGTTCAATCACAAGTATCCCCCCACCTCCTTTCATGGAGGGCAGCAAGCTCAGGACTTGAGCAGCCAGCCTCATCTGTCTACTGCCATAGCTCACATGCCCCATTCCACAACCGCTTCCAATTCCAAACATGTAATTTCCTTTTCAGCTTGATTCATTTGCTGGGAAACAGGCTACTTACAGAGACATTTATCCTCTGGGTTGGAACCAAGCGTTTTGTCATCATCATATAAAAAAATAAGAGAAACAAGTTCTAAAAAGAGGATAAGGTGGGTAACAGGGTGCAGGAGAGGAGGGCTAGGCTGTTTCTGGGGACTGACGGAGGGGGAGCCAGCAGGGAGGAGCTCCTTGCACCTGCAGTGCCCGCTCTGGGCAGTACCAGGAGCCAACAGGAGGTCTGCAGAGTGGCACACTGCCCTCTGCTTCCAACCGCTTTGCTCGTTTCTCAGTAACAGAGGAGTCACCAAAGGAGATCAGGGAGGCAAACAAGACCCTCAAGGAACCAGGATAGCAGGCAGTCTCTCAGGTCTCTCCAGCAGAAAGACTTCAGGCCACCCTCCCTGTTCAGAACTTGTCTCCTCCTCTTACGGAAGGGTGCCAGGCCCAGCACAGTGGCCTCCCAGCTTTCTCCCTCAAAAATAAACACCTCCCTCTCAGCAGAGGCTGGCAGTGTTTCTATAGAGTCCAAACTTCTCCAGTGAGGCTGCACAGTGACAGGTGACAGAACAGCCAGAGGCGCAAGTCCTGCTCAGCTCTCAGGGTAAATCACTGCTGCCCTTCCCCACCCAGAACACAGAATCAGTTTACACACATGCCACTCCTGGATCTCAAGTGTTCTGCAGAGCCTTTGCTTGCTCAGTGACACTTGTACAACAAGGAAGCCCTAACTTTTTAGCCACATTTTAAAGTTCAACTCCTTAGTAAGAGAATTTACATACTTAGAAGCAAATCCCAAAGACCGGAAATATGAAATTGACTTATTACATGTCCACCCTATTTTTCAGCCTTTTTTCCCCCAAATAAAGGTACCATTTGGAAGTAATCAGAGCAATCTACAGTATTAAATGGCCAAAGTACTCCCCTAACTTCACACTTGCTCTGGTTGGGTGGCTCGGCATCACATTTTACATGAACATCACTTAACACCCAAAATCAAGAGTCCTCCTCCCCACTCAACAGTTTTCTGGCACTATTTCAGACATACCAGATCTATTTAAGTAACAATTACTAGTTCTACCAATGGTTTCAATTACTTGGAACTCATGAATAATGAACTTAGGAGGCCTAAGTCTATAGCATGAAAACATAACCACAATCCTTATGAAGGCAACATACAAGAGGTTGAGAAATTTCACATAGCAATACAACAATTCTAGAGTTTAGAACTCAAAGCTTTATTTGTGCTGTAAAGGGGAAGAAAGGTGATTAGTAATTATGTACATGGATGCAACACAACAGTTTTTGCCTTACAGAACAACAAAGAGCTCTTGGAATCACCAGCTTTTACAGCTTCCATTTCACAATAGCGTACCTTAAAGTATTTCCCCATACAAGCATGACCGATACAATAAGCTCCAATGATGGTAAAGTATGAGAGACATTAAAAAGCCACTGGCATTACCTTAGCAAGTTGAGAGGTAGCCCGCTCAGAAACAAATAGGGTTTTCACATTCTGAATTTTTACAGACCACACTTAGTAGTATCCCCAGCTTGCTGTTATTTCCCAAGTGACTTTGAGTTTCCCCTCTAACCCTGGACCATTTAAACAGCAAACATTCAAGCTAAAGATGCAATGGATTATTCATTCTAACCTTAGCAAAGGTATGCGGATTGTGCTTGCTACCAAGTATCAGTAATTTCAGTGACCACAAAGGTTATTTGGTTCTTGTTACAATGGCTTTGAAAAATACTTTTAAGTGTTTGCTGTTATACCAACTACAGAACAGAAAAGACAACATGTATTTAATAAGGCATACTACATATGAAATCCCTTTTTGCTCAGAATTTTCAATCACAATCTGTGACAAAATATAAACCCACCAGAATCCCATCTGATTTCAAGCAAACACTAAGTTCTTAAGAAACCCCAAACTTTAGGCATTGAAGTTCTTTGCAAGACATAATACCCCTGAAAAAAAAAATTACTGTTTCAGATAAACCACCCTGATGCAAGTCTGACACCACCTTTCAAGGGACTTTATATTCAGGTTTCCAGTTACATCTTTCAGTCCTCCCCACTTTTTAGCAAAACATTTTCCCTTTTGCCGTGAACTTTAAATTCTCAGTGCTTTTATAGTTTTTAAGCAATCTGTATTACTTCTAAGCCACACTATACACAGTATTAACAATTTTTAATAACTAGTATTATTCCACTCATAAATTCTACTAAATTCCCCAGAGCTCTCCTTTCCTCTGGAGAATTCCCTACCACTCCCACGCTCAGTGCTGCCTCCCTCACCTACCCTTTCCCTGACTTCACCCTCGCTCCTACCAAAGTCAGTCCCAAGCTGAATCTTTGCATTCCAATCCCTACCTCAGGGATCCCACTAGAATGCCATGAGTTCTGCAAACTCTACTCAAGTTAAAAATCAAGTTTAAAGAAATGAAGCAAGAATAACCAAACATGTGGGCGAGGTACAGCTCAATGGCAAAGCACTTGCCTGGTAAGCATGAGGCCCTAATTCCAACCCCAGGTGCACAAACACTCACAAGCGCCTCCCCACATCAGACTATGACTAGTATGTCCACCATTCCTTTCTAGGTAACTGGCGATGCCATCAGAATGCCCAAAACAGACCTGCCACTTCCAACACCCTGAACGTGGCCTCCCCAGCACAAGACTCCCACACCCAGTTTCACAATCTGCCTCTCAACTTACACATCGCTTCCACCTCTGGTATTTAAAATCAAACAGCTTCCCCACCCAAAAGTTTTATCATCACACTAAGAATTCCTCTGGCCAGCGCACAGGTAGGTAGGCATGTAGGCAGTAGACAGGTGGGTAGGCGAGAGGTCACTGGGCTCCATCTGCCAAGGCATCACTGCGTTGTGGCATCTTTAAAACGTTCTACAGCTTAAGAATCTTCTTGAAGCAATGTTCGTAGCACAGAACTAGAACAACTGGAGGCTCATTTAGATGTGGCATCTGAAAGCCATCTACTCCTTAAAAAAGGGGTGCCTGCTGGATGGAATTCACGAGCCCAGAGGTTGATGCTCCCGAACAGACATTCATTTAAAGCTGGTGGCCCCTCAAGCCAATACATCTGCTCTGGACTTCTGGGTTGCCCCCCATAAGCTCATCTGAAAACTAAGCGGTGACCTCCTGAATACAGGGCTTCCTGAGCAAGGCCTGGACACATGGCACTGGAGATCTCCTACGCCTCTGGACTCCAATCTGCAGCCATCAATTTAAGCGGGCTCTCTCCTTCAAGGTCTCCCCTCCTGCACTGCTACGACTCACACTGGCAAGGACTCCATCTCTCCCGATGCCATCTGCTCACCATGATGAACGCTACCGTAACAAACCACGTCCATGAAGCATTTGGGCGACCTTCTGCTGGAACCATAGCTGTGGGCCCACCACAGGGTGCACATTCAATGCCCACCCTCTCCCAAAGCAGCCCCACTCCACCCCACCCCGAAGTCTCAGGGAAGTGCCTCTCCTCCTCCACCGTTACCAACAGACTCCAACAGGGGCTGCAGCAACGTTCCCAGGCTTACCACAGGACCACAGCAAGGTTTAAGTGAAGGGATAACCTCAGAGGATTAGAGGGAGAAGGAGAGGTAGAGTGAGCTCACAGAAGAGGTTAGCACCAAACCTAGGCAAAGTCCAGTGGGGCACTGCCACCTGGAAAATAAAGTTCAGTTGTCAATGTTCCCTCAGACACAAGCATCTGCCTCAGAGGCCCCAACCTGGCAGACAAGTCCGGCACCATACCAGCCAGGGGTGAGGATGGCTCCTTGCCTGGCAGCCACTCCTCAGGCCGCGCCCCTTACCTCTGAAGGCAGCCTTGCCTCACACCCACACCTGCGCCGCACCAGGCCGAGATAACGTTATTACCTACCACCCTGGGCCGGAGCTGCCGGCCCCACGAAGCTAAGTCCAATTTCCAAAACCAGGCCTCATCCCCAGGCGGGTTCACACCCCCAAGTCTGAAAAAAAAAGGGGGCAACTGATATTGGCAAGTTCAAGTTGGCCCTCCCTGCCCCTGCAGCCACGAACCCACTGCCTGCCCTCACTGTGCCCTTTTGCCTGGGCATCAGCTGCCCAATTCCACCTGTCTCCTGCACCTTTCTCCCTTCTCCTTTCACTAAAACAGAAGTGGGGCCAGCTTGGCGCACGAGGCTGCTGCGTCCTCGTGGAGGTCAAGGTCCCCCGTCTCCAGCAGGCAGCCTGGGCTGCAGGGCTGCCCCCCTTGGGGTGCTACGGGCACTTTCAACGCAGCCTTCCCACGACAGACCCCCTCAAGGTCGAGCCACCTTCCTAGCTCTCCTTCCCCCGACACGCCCGCCCCCCTCGCTCCATCGAACTTTGTCCGCTCCCCCATCTGCTCCTAAGCTGGCCACGTCCTCCCGGCCCCTCCTTGCAGCCCCGACCCTCCCTGGAGCTAACTCCGGTAGGACAGGCCGCGACTTTTGCTTTTATAGCCTGGGTCGCGTCACAGGGGCATTGCTCAACATCACGATTCCTCCTCGGGCACAGAAAAAAAAAGTCCGTCCTCGACCGGCCCGGCGGGGGCGGCTCGAGGGCCCCCGACGGCCACGCCCTCGGATTTCGCAACGTCCCCTCCCTCTCAGCGGGGCTTCTTGAAATTGAGGACCGGCCTCAAGGTCACACTTCAGGGGCAGAGAAGCGTGTCCGTGGGCCATGGGCACCCTGTTCCTTGAGCGAGGGGTTCGCTGGGGGCGGGCGGGGTTAGGCGGGACCGCGGGGCAGCCTCGGGTCACCCCGCCCGCGGAGGCCCGGAAAAAGGGCCGGCAGAGCGTCTGGAAAATTCCACGCGGCGGCGGAGGGATCTCTGCGGAGGCGCATCACTCCCGAGGAGCGGATGGCGTGAGCGCGTGACTCCTCGGGCGGCGTCGCCGCGTGCTCGGCCGGTGACGTCAGCGCGGGCGCGCCGGGGACGGCTGGGGGCGGGTGGGGGCAGGGCGGGGCCCGCCAGCGTGTGTTGGACCCGGAATGCCTGGCGTCCTACGCTGTCCCGGCCAGCTGCCCGCTGAGAACACTGCTTTGTTATTTAGCAAATATTAAATGGCCGCGAGCGAGGGGCCGGAATCGTTCAACTGGGGCTGAGCCAACTGACAGTTGCGGGAGGGCGTCCTGGTTGTTACTGTTACCAGGGGCTGTGGGACAAAGACGGTGTTCCGATAAGAGTATTTAACAAAAAACAGGATGTGGTAACTGGGAAATGGTTGCAAAATAAAAGCAAAATTCTGTGCGGAAAATAATACAGTTGCAGGGCCATAGGACCAGATGGGTACGGGTTGTATTTTATTTTGAGACAGGGTCTTGCTAAGAAGCCCAGGCTGGATTTGGACTCATGGCAGTCCCTCTGCCTCCGTCTCCCGAGTGCTGGGACTGCAGGCGTGCGCGACCACACCTGCCTTTATGTGGTGCTGGGGAATCGAACTCAGACCCTTTTGCGTGCTAGGCAAGAATGTAACCCCTGTGCCGTTCCTACAGCCTTGGGTATGGATTTTAAAATCATTTTACTGGGAGGCTGAGACAGGAGAATTATTGTGAGTCCAAGGCCAGCCTGGGCTTCTTAGTGAGTTCAGGACCAGCGTGGGCTTCAGAGCGAGACCTTGTCTCAAAAAATAAAAATAAAATAAATTTAATGTTGAGTGAGGGGTTAGAATAAAAGTAATTTTTAAAAAATACAACATTTAAGTTGGTGTCGTGGTGCAGGCCTGGAATCCTAGCATTTTGAGAGACTTAGGAAGATGAAAATTAGAACTCCGTTTGGGCAGTTCAGCCGACTTAAGAGACCCTGTCTTGAAATCAGAATGGGCTGGGGTTGCAGCTCAGTATGAAGGCCATCATCAGATTCACAGAAAACAAGAACAAACAAAACAAAGCTGGGGTTCCTGGTGGGCCTGTGGCCTGTGATGTGCCTCAGGGTGTAGGTTAGTGACTGGTGGGGTGGCTAGGCTGGCTGCCCACTAGCCCCAACCCTGCAAATTCTTGTTCCCTTTACCAAGGCCGAGCAGAGTTGGAGGATTTGTTTATTTATTTTAAAGAATAGTTGGCATCTTCTGGACCATTGTGGGGTCAGGGCTTCTGGGGAACCACAATTTGAGAACCTCCTGAGGGGTCTTTTGGCCCTAAGTAGAAGGTGGAGGGACAGCCCATTTAGAATGGGAAAGGCAGCTGGCAAGGGCAGGTGCCAGGAAGTCTCCTCCCAGGCTGACCACCCACACTCCAAACAGAAAGCGCCCTGTAACAACAGGCTCCTTGGCAACGAGGAAGAAACTTGGGAGACTTTTATCCCTGCCTCTGCAAAATGGCATGTGCAGGCAGGGCAGGGTCAGGCCGCACCTCTAAACCTCAGGGTCTTGGAAACGTGGCCGTGCTCATGTGACTCAACACAAGTTAAGTATGTGGCAAGCCGAGGCTTGTTTACTGGAGCTCTCAGTGCGCCCTTCCCAGCTCACCCTTCTCCAAGATCTGCCCCGTCAGCTTGTCCTGGCCACATTTTCAGGATGGGATGATTTGGCTTGAACAGTGAAGAAAGAGGGAGTGGCTTGGCAGAATGTTCTAGAAAACTAGAAATGTAACTAGTGGAGCAAAACAACCTTTCTTTTTTCAAAACATGGCAACCTATATTTTCTGTTTTGTTTTGTTTTGTTGAAAAAGAAGAAAAAAGTGGCTTCTTCAAATTTCCTCAGGCCTAGAGAATAAAGTGCCACCCCCACTTCCCAGCCCAGATGAATGGACAGAGAATGTGCAGGTGCTGCTGGCATCAGAGGCTAAAGTCCCACCCCTACCCCATGTGCTGGACACCGAGCCCAAGGTATTCACACGGAGCTACATCCCAGCCCGTATTTTATTTTATTTTTTTGATTTTGAGACAGGGTCTCACTAAGTGTTAAATTATCCAGGTTCCACTCAAACTTGGCAGCCTTCTGCCTCAACATCCCAGAGTGCTGGGATTACAGGCCTGCACCAGGCCTGCCAGGACTAACTTGGTGTCTTATTTTTCCTCTACCTTTGGTCTCAAAAAAAAATTACCTCTTTTACACGTATTTGTTCCCAAATCCCAGAAATTATTTTATTTTTCAAAAGAGTAAGAGAGGAGCTGGAGGAATAGCACAGCCATTAAAGCGCTTGCCTACCAAGTGCAAGGCCATGCGTTTGATTCCCTAGCACCACGTAAAGCCAGGTGTGGTGGCATGCCTGTAATCCCAGCACTTGGGAGGCTGAGGCAGGAGGATTGCCTTGAATCCAAGGCCAACCTTGGCTCCATAGTGAGTTCAGGACCAGTGTGGATTACACAGTGAGACTCTGCAAATAAAAAAGTAATTTTTTAAAAAATGCTACATTTCAGTTGGTATTGTAGTACAGGCCTGTAATCCTAGCGATCTGAGAGACTGAGGCAGGAAGATGGAAAGTTAGAGCCCAGTTTGGGCAGTTTGGCTGACTTAGAGACCCTGTCTTGAGATCAGAATGGGCTGGGGTTGCAGCTCAGTGTGAAGGCCATCATCAGTACCACACAAAACCCTGTCTCTCAAAAAAAAAAAAAAAAAAAGCTGGGTGTGTTGGTTTACACCTGTAATCCTGTTCTTAGGAGGCTGAGGCAGGATTGGGAATTCAAAGCCAATTTGGGCTACATAGGTCAGGGCTGGCCTGGACTACATGTGAGACCCTGTCTTAAAAAAAAAAAAAAATCCCTGGCCTATAATCCCAGCACTCTGGGAAGCTGAGGTAGGAAGATAGCAAGTACAAGCCCAGCCTGGGCAATTTAGTGAGAGACCCTGTCTCAAAATCAAGAGTAAAGAATGAGCTGAAGATGACTGTGAAGACACTGGATTCAATCCTCAGTACCAAAAAAAAAAAGAAAAAAAAGTAAAAAAAGTAAACGTAGGGATAATTAATTGGCACCTTACAAAACAAGCTTATTCTATAAACAGACTTCCCTGTTGTAGAGAAATCAGGATTTTTACTCTTGTACCTGGAACTGCCTGGGCTGAGCCCTCAGTCTTCGAGAACAAGATGGCGTCATTTTAGAAGTCTGTGTATGTAAGCGCTCCTGGTCTCCCAAGTCTCATATAGTCAGTTTTCTCTGGTAAAGGTAAGTGGGGGCCAGAAAGCCACACAGGAGTGTCCTGTCTTGCCTGAGGGAGGCAGGGCTGTGGACACACTCTACATGCTCTCTTTTTCTGAGATGGGGTCTTACTCTGCAGTCCAGACTGGTCTTGACCTCACTATGTAGCCCACATTGCCCTCGAACTCACAGCAATCCTCCTGCCTCAGCCTTCTGTGTGCTGGGATTACAGGCGTGCACCATCATGCTCAGCCTTATGTGGAGCTATAGAATGAAACCCAGGGCCTTGTGCTTGCTAGCGCTTTAACCACTGTACCATTCCTCCAGTTCGTTCTTTCTTTCTCTTTCCCTCTCTCTCTCTCTCTCTCTCTCTCTCTCTTTCTCTCTCTCTCTCTCTCTGAGACAGGGTCTTGCTCTGCAGCCCGAGCTGCTCCTAAACTCACCATGCAACCCAGGCTGGCCTTGGACTCACAGCAATCCTCCTGCCTCAGCCTCCCGAGTGCTGGGATTACAGTCGTGCACCACCACGCCCAATTTGTTTGGTGCTGTGGAATCAAACTCAGGCACTTATCACTTGCTAGGCAAGCGCTTTTACTACTGAGCCATTCTTCCGGCCCCCTTTCTTTTTCTTTCTTTTTTCTTTCTTTTTTCTTTTTGTGTGTGTGTTACTGGGGACTGAGCTCAGGGGTGTCACACTGAGCTGCATCCCCAGCCTATTTTTTTTAATCTTTGATTTCAAGGTAAGGGTCTCACAAAGTTCCTAAGTTGCCTAGGATAGGCTGGAACTTGCAGTCCTCCTGCCTGGATCTCCCAGGCCTGCACCCCTTGGCCTGGCGGGGTTCTGCTTTCTTCCTCTACAAATAAGGCTAAAAATACCTCTGCCTGATGGAGGACAAGGACAAGGAGGCCAGTGCGTCAGCAGATTTCTACAGATCACAACCAGCTGTTCCAGAAACCCGCAGTAAACAGGGCCTTGGGTCCCTGGGTGGGGCTGAGTGCTCATGCTACTGCCCTACAGTTGCCACACTTGCTCCTTGCCCAGCAGCTGGCTCTGGGTCTTTGGGCTGGAGGGAAAAGACAGAATGCCAAGGTCAGGCCCTCTCTCTGAGCCCTTGCTCCAGGTCCCTGGCCCCCCTAGATCCCAGCCCATCATCTCGTTCAGGAGCCAGCTCAGCTTTGTAGCTTTCAAATACACAGAGAACCCCGGATTTCTCACTGGAAGCCCTGGAGAGAGGGGAGAGCTGACTGCGGGCCACACTTCAAGTTTACTGTGAGGATCACGACACTCTGAGAGTGTGCCAGAACCATGGGTCCAGTTCAGAAACTGTGGCCTCCTGAGTGGTCTTGGAATCCTCATGGCGCCAGAGACCCGGACTCTTTCCTTCTGAGCCTGAGGTGCTTTGGCACAGCCTGAGTCAGAAAATCGCACAGTCACAGTGTTCTGGCAGGCAGCCTTCCTGTCCCAACCTCCTCCTGTGGCCTGGCTTCCCAGCAGCTGCAGCAGAAAAACAACCAGCCTTCCCTTCCCCCACCACAGCCTCATTCTGCTGGGCTCCAGCCTGTCCTGTGCCGCCCCACTTCTCAGATAACCAACAGCAGTCTCCTGACCTCCCCAGCCCCATCCTGGGGCCCCTCCTTGCCATAATATTTCAAAATTTCTGTGAGTACTCTTCACCCAGTGGCTGCTTGGCCCACTGCACCCTCAGCTCCTTCAGGCCTGGACTCCAAGGTCACCTGTTGGTGAGCCCCCAACCCTGCCCTTGAAGGCAATCCCCCCAGGGGAGGGAGGTTGGCTAAATGTGACTACAAGGTGAATGTTTTGTAAAGGCCACTGGGGCTGTGGTGAGGCTCTCTGAATATGTGTGTGTGTGTCTGTGTGTTTGTGTATGCAATATATATATATATATTTAACGACAGGGTTGCGCTTTGCAGTTCAGCTGGTCTTGAACTCACTATGTAACCCATGCTGGCCTCAGACTCATGGCAATCCTCCTGCCTCAGCCTCCCAAGTCCTGGCACTATAGACGTGCGCCACCTATCGTGCTAGGGAGTCAAACCCAGGGACTTGCACTTGCTAAGCAAGGGCTTTAACTGCTGAGCTGCACCTGGCTCTCTGTAAATATCTGTGGACTGATGAAAAGAAGTAGCTTCCAAGTCAGCAGTGTTCCACAAATGTGATGACAGGCTTGGCCCTGGCTGCACTGTAGTAGAGGCCCCAAAGGAGGAAGTGAGTCAAGGATCCCTAAGGACGAGAAGTAGGCCAGAGGGAGGTGACGACCAGGAGGATTACTGCTGACCTTTGCTTCTGTATACCTGCTTGGCTCACCCAACCCTAAAAAATGGTAAACAGGAAATGCTGGCATTACAGGTATGTGCCACCACGCCCAGCTTTAGGCAGGGGTTTAATAATTTTTTAGCACTCTAGGAGGTTGAGGCAGGAAGATTGCAATTTTGAGATCAGCCTGGGCAATTTAGTGACTTAGAAAGACCCTGTCGCAAATAAAAGAGGGAGAATGAAGGACCTGGATTCAATCCCAAGTACAGGGGAAAAAAAAGAAAGATAAAAAATCCTCTTTCCAAGGGAATCAGGGTACATGGTACAGAGCCAGACCAGAGACCCCCAGATTCTGTCCTGGGGTGGCACTGTGGTTCCAGGCTGCCAGGAAGGAAGGGAAGTGCCAGGTTATGGAGTCTGCAGTGGAGCACAAGGAAAGAGCGGACTCAGCTGCCCCCTCCTGGTTGCAGCTGAACCAGCACCTGCACATTCTCTGCCTGCCTGATGGGAGCAAAGACAGGTCCAAACATGCTGCTGAAAACTAAAATCCTGGCTGGGCCCAGTGACACAGGCCTAACATCCCAGCACTCTGTGAGACTGAGGCAGGAGGATCACAAATTCAAGCTCAGCCTGGGCAACTTAGTGAGACCCTGACTCAAAATCAAAATGGGCTAGGGATACAGTTCTGGGCTCAATGCTAGTAATCTCTCTCTCTCTCTCTCTCTCTTTCTCTCTCTCTCTTTCTCTCTTTCTCTCTCTCTCTCTCTCTCTCTCTCTCTCTCTCTCTCTCTCTCTCTCTCTCTCTCTCTCTCTCTCTCTCTCTCTCTCTCTCTCTCTCTCTCTCTCTCTCTCTCTCTCTCCCCTAACCCCCACTCCGGGAAGTCCTGGCCCTGCACTCCAGTTCTGAGTAAAGTTGGATAACCAGCCTGCCGCCTCGGAAATGTAGGGTGGACCTAGATGGGGAAAATGTGCTAGATGTCTCTCAAAGTCCTCACAGCCTGGGAGGGGTGAGCAGTGACTGTCTCAGGGGCTGCACCTTCGTGGGGCTGGAGGAATAGTGCAGTGGTGAGAAGGCAGAGTTTGATTCCCCAGCCCCACATAAGCTGGGAGTAGTAGTGCATGCCTGTAAACTCATAATCCCAGCACTCAGAGGCTGAGGCAAGAGGATTGCCTTGAGTTCAAGGCCAGCCTGGGCTACATGGTGAGACTAAGAAGCAAGACCTTGTCTCAAAACAACAGGGGCTGGGGGGAGGGACAAAAGGAGAGTGGGAAAGCCCTTGTCACCTTGACAAGATATGAATGTGCACAAAATGTCCAACCTCATTGTAAACCTTGAATTTTGCATGTATACATATCAATAAAATATGGAGGGTGGGGGGGGGGAAACAAACAGGGGCTGGAGGAATGGATCAGTGGTTAAAGTCCCTGCTTCAGCAAGTGCCAAGTACCCGAGTTCAATTCCCCAGCACCTCGTAAGATGGGTATGATGACATACACCTATAATCCCTGCACTCCAGAAGCTGAGACAGGTGGACTGCAGTGAGTCCAAGGCCAGCCTGGGCTCCGTAGTGAGTTTGGGACCAGCCTGTGCTATAAAGCAAGACCCTGTCTCAAAATACAAACAAACAAACAAACAAAAAAACAACCAAGGACTGCCTCTTGGGCCAGAGCTCTGTGTCCATGAAGCTAAGCTTTCCCCACGCCATTCTCTCTGTACTGCATTTAACTCCAATCTGCAGAGCCTGGTGGCCCCTCCTCTAGGAAGCCTTCCCCCGTCACTGCTCTTCTTCCCAAGTACGCGCAATACGTGCGCGCTTTCTGTGTCTCTCTTTTGGCGTTGACAAAGACTGAGGCCAGGCCCTTCACACTCCACACCTCCAGGCTGAGTTTCTTTGAGACAGGGACGGAATGTCAGGGTGTGAGACATGAGGTCTTTGCTATCACTAGCTCTGAAGAGGAGACGGGCCAGGACCCAAGGCATGTGGTGGCTCCCGAACCTGGAAATGTTTACAGTTGTCCTAGGGAGCCCTGGGAAGGGTCAGCCCAGTCCACATCGTGGCTTTAGCCCACTGCTGCCACATTGGACTTCTATCCTGCGGAACTGTGAGGTACTGAATGTGCTGACCTGGCTTTACTTGTGGGTCTGTAGCAACAGGTGCTGTCCCTGGTGGTCGGCCAGGGCAGGCCTGGGTTGGAGGAAGCGGCTCCAGGTGCCATGCTGTTGCCTGACCCAGGCTGCCTGTGCGGCACTGGCTTCCCAATTTCACAGACACAGAATCCAAGATGGCAAGAAGGGCCAACACCTGCAGAGTCCAGCCTGAGCCAGCACCAAAGTGCCTAACCACCTTCAGGGCAGCACCATCCCAAGTGAGTGCCTCACCCATGCCAACCTGAGGTCACAGCTACACTGCCCCACCCAAGCCAGGTCAGTCACACAGCCCTGACCCACAGGGTCGAGGCAGGACCTAGTCCTAGGGCCATCCTGCCATAGGGACACATGGCTAGCAAGCACTCAGAGTGTTTCCTCAGTTTTTGGTGTTCATCTGAGAGGGCCAAAGCTTCCTGCAGGCCCCCAGTGCCTGAGGGCAGGTCTAGGATTATCCCGCCCTCCAAACTGTGCCACAGCAGGACCTGTGGGGAACAAGTAGCCTTCGGGGTGGTCTCAGGGCACATGGGACCCAAGGGAGGGCGTGAGTTTCTGCAGAGCTCTCCCTGTTCCCATAGGAACCCAGAGTCCTCCTAGGCCCCGGCAAGCCAGGATTGGGGCATTTACTGGGCCTAGTGTGGCCATCCATGACAGCTACATACATGGACACAGACCCCATAACCAAATAGGTTGCATGCAATCAAATTTGAGGCTCTAAGTACCATACCAGCGATATTTTGTATCATAATCCATACCAAAGCCAGGTTTGGTGGCACACACAGGCCTATCTACCAGCACTCTTGAGAGGCTAAGGTAGGAGGATTACAAATTCAAGCTGAGCTTGGGCAACTTAGTGACTCGGCCAGACCCTGTCTCAGAATCAAAAATAAAAATGGGCTAAGGCTGTAGCTCAGTGTGAAGGTTCTAGGCTCGATCCCCAGTCAGCACAAGAAACAAAACATGCCAATGCTTGTTGGAAACTGATTTTGTTATTAAGTCACATGATACAAAGAATGAGGACATGTGAAAGACATTCAATAGAATACTGCTTTGTCCCAAAGTGGGCAGAGAAGGTTAAGGCACAATGGGTGCTTAGAAAACACAAGAACTAGCAGGAACACCTAATCTGTGTACACACACACATCCCCCAACCACACCCCACACACCTGCAAGCCCATCAGGTAAGAATGCACCCAGGGCCACAGTCAGTGGGCAAGGTGATCAAAGGGCGGGAGCCAAAACAGCGCTGACAGCTCAGTGAAGTCACAAAATGTCAGGAAGGGAGCCGACATGGCAGCTGACGACATGATGTAGCTCAGACATTCCAGAAGGCTGAGAATACCTCCCAGGCCTCTTCCCTTATTTACAATGATAACAAAGTTCCTGCTGCGGAAGGGACTCAAAACATTTGGAGGGCTCACAAGCTACCAGGGGCAGGTAGGCAGGTACGCAGCTCTTGGGTTTGAAGCAGGAGGCATCTGCATTTCTGTGATTGCCATCTGGCAGTGACCAGAGCAAAGCCTGTGCTCCTAGGCCTGCCTCTCCTGCAGCAAGTCCCAGGAAGACCTGTATTCCCCCTAGCCCTCAGGTTTCTCTACCTCTATCCCTGATGCCCCTCCTGCCAAGGCCCAGGACCAGGAAAGCCCTCTTCTGAGGGTCCAGCTCCTGTTGGAAGACAGTCAATATGGCCAGAAGGGCAAAGCCAGGGCGGAAGCACAGCTTGCTGGCTTAGCACGTGTGAGACCCTGGGTTCCATTTCCAGCATTAGAAGGGAAAACAAAAACAATCTAGGGAAACAAAGTAAAACACCCAGATCCAAGACTCCTCTCCAGCATCCTTGGGAGAGAAGAGCCACCTGGGTCACAGCATGACCCCCAGGCAACCTGTTCCTTTGCTGAGGAGGGCCCAGGGCTCTCTGCCTTCACAACTTCACCAAATGAAAGCAGATGAGCAAAGACCAACTCCAGATCTTGAAGACGCAGACAAAGGGAGGCTCAGAGGGTCTGCTCAGGAAGTTGTCTGGGCCTTGGAGTGTGCCATGGGGCTTCTCAGAAATGCGGAGTGGGGGTCTGGTGGGACTGCTGGTCCATAGGACAGTCACTTCCCCGCACAGTGACACCACCAAAGTCTACAAAGAGGCACCTGCCTTCTGCTCAGTGTCTCAGGCCTGCAGGAGAGGTGTGAGTGAGGGGTACTTGCCCCATACACCCATGTCCCAACTCAGACCTGGCGGGGGAGCCTTGTGGGTTTCTGCCAGGTTCCATTCAGGGAGACCCCTGCCCTGAGAGCACCTGCCCACCGTGGCAGCAGGACTGGAATGCCAGCACAAGGAATGCAAGATGTGGTCACCAAAGCCCAAGGGGAAAGACCAAAGACACACATACTGGTCCTGAGTCCAATGCCCTGACCTCCGATGCCTGCCAGCAGACACCAGCAGCCACTTCAGAGCAGAGGATGTGGTCCCCCTTGAGATGGGCACAAAGATGTATCTGCAAGTCGAAGGGGGTGGCCAGGGTGTGAGGGGGAGTCATAAGCCATCAGCTGAACCCAGAGCCCAGGGGAGGTAGCACATGCTGCAAGAGACCCTGCAGAAACCTCAGGCAGCTGCCTGCACCGAAGCCAGTTCTCCAGGGTCTGAGATATCCACAGATCCTGAGCAACTGTAGGTGTCTCTGTCCCCACACATGTGCCTGGCTCCTGCCTGGGAAAACAGTGCTGGGCCAGGTCCAGGCCCCACAGCCCTCCCCGCCTCCCTCGCGTGGCCCCTCTCAGCCCTGCTCCAGGCTGTCGGTAGGCTGTACCACGGTGTAGCTCCCTTGGCTTGTGGAGATCTGCCGGCTGAAGAAAGATGTGGTGCGCTTTGGTTTTACTCGTTTGATCCCCTGGCCTGTGGAAAAGGAGGAGGTACCTGAGAAGAGATGCTGGGGGCGCTGGGGTGGTATGGGAGAGCAGGCTCTCACGCTAGCAGGACAGCTTCTCCTGGTGCCTGTCTAGACGGAGCTCTCCCCTGAGACCTGCCATCCCATGAGCCTGTTCCCTACCCCTGAGTCTACCCCCGGTGACACTGTAGATCTTTGGTACATTAAAAGAAAACACATTTTGGGGGCTGAGAGTGTAACTCAGCAGTTAAGACTGCTTACCTCTAACTGCTGAGCTATGCAAGGCCCTGAGTTCAATTCCCCAGCAACATGTAAACTGGGCCAGGTGGCTCACACCTGTAATCCCAGCACTTGGGAGGTTGAGACAGGAGGACTGTGTGTTCAAGGACAGCTTGTGCGAACTCAGGACCAGCCTGGACTACAGAGTAAGACCCTGGCTCAAAAAAGAAACACTTTATTTTAGATTTATATGCCCACACTTTTAATAAAAGGCAACAGGTAATTCTGTTTTGTTTTGTTTTGTTTTGTTTTTGAGACAGGGTCTGGCTCTGTAGCCTGAGCTGGTTCCTGAACTCACTATGGAGCCCCGGCTGGCCTGGGACTTATACCAATCCTCCTGCCTCAGCCTGTCAAATGCTGGAATTACAGGTGTGTACCACCATGCCTGGCTTATGTGGCGCTGGGGAATCAAACTCAGGGCCTTGCGCTTGCAAGGGAAGTGCTTTAACCACTGTGCCATTCCTCCAGTCTGTTTTTCACATTCTACATGCTGCTGTGATGAACACACTTGTCCATGTGGCAGCGGAAAACACAGGAAAAGGTCCCAACAGCCACAACCTCAAGTCTCCCATTTTAATTTAATTTTTTCTTTCCTTCTCCTTCTCCTTCTTTCAGACAGGGTCTCGCTCTGTAGTCCAGGCTGGTCCTGAACTCACTATGTAGCCTAGGTCAGGCTTGAACTCCCGCCAATCCTCCTGCTTCAGCCTCTCAATTGTCAGTCTCAGGCAGTCCTGCCCAAGGAGGCTGACCACTCTGTACCTGAAACTGCTCCACAGTTCCCACTCCCGAGCTCCCCTGGAGAGGGTGTGTGGGGTTCGCGTGTGCTATGCGTTCACGTGGCATATGACTCACCGTCTTCCACGTAGTCGATGGTGGAGAGATGCTGTATCCGGCTGCACACCACACTGCCCTGCCTCTGCAGCTTGGGGCGCTGAGCAGGAGACGGCAAGGGATCAGCAGGCGAGTGAGGGCTGGGCACGCTCTCCTGGGCGGGCGCACGCTCAGCAGCCTGGTTCAGCTCAATGCAGTACTCGATGAGGCTGCTCATCAGCTCAGCCTGGGGATAGGAGAGGGCTGCTAAGTGACACTAGTCAGATACAGACCAAGGCCCTGGCCCTAGGGGGATTTGGGAACAGACACCATTTCCAAAAGAGAAAAGAAAAGGCCGGTAGGCACTCCATGGGGCCCAGGGGGATGGACCTATTTGAAAAGACTTCGGGGGGGGGGGGGGGGGGGTGAGTGTGGTTTTCCAGTTTGGGAGGTGGAGAAAAAAAGGAACATTCTAAAAGGCACAGCCCCGGGAGAAGCTGGAGCAGGCCAGAGAAACTTAGGTGGGCTCCCAGAAACTTAGCACCTACAGAGGGTAAAGGGGGTTCCCTAGGCTAAAGAAAGTACCTCGTGCTGGCTGGGGGAACCTGCAGTCTGCAGAGGGGTTGACACCCCTGGGGTACACAGCCTTCAAAAGTGACAACCACCCAACAGAAGAAATACGATATGTAATGTAAAGTAGCCGGACATCTAGGGACAGATGAGGTGAGACCTATTGACGCTGTCCAAGGCTGGCGCCCCTTTGTCAGGAAACAGCTATGCTGAGCAGCTCTGGTGCTCGCAGACACTGCTGCAGGGACTGGGAGCCAAGAGGTGAGGTGCACCCTTCCACACTTGTTATATGCTTCCCAGGAGACCCAAGGGCTGGAGGAATGGCACAGAAGTTAAAGCGCTTGCCTAGCAAACGCAAGGTCCCGGGTTAGATTCCCCAACACCACAGAAAGCTAGGCGTGATGGCGCACACTTGTCATCCCGGCAGGAGGCGGAGGCAGGAGGACTGTCTGAAATCCAAGGCCAAAGTGACAACACAGTGAGTCCCATATCAGCCTGGGTTACAGAGTGAGACCCTACCTCAAAAAAAAAAAAAAAAAAAAAAAAAAAAAAAAAAAAAAAAAAAAAAAAAAAAAAAAAAAAAAAAAAAAAAAAAAAAAAAAAAAAAAAAAAAAAAAAAACCCACATAGTAACTTCAGGACCAACCCAGACTACAGAGAGAGACCCTATCTTTAAAAAAAAAAAAAAAAAAAGATAAGCCAGAAAAAAGATACTGGCACTATGAATGTAGCTTAGTGGTTAACAGCACTTGCCTAGCAAGCAAAGGCCCTAAATTTGGCCCTAATGCCACATAAATCAAGCACAGTGTTGTGAGCCTATAATCCCAGCACTAAGGAGGCTGATGCAGGAGAATTGCGGTGAGTTTGAGGCCATCCTGGGCTACAGAGTGAGTTCAAGACTAGCCTGGACTATAGGGCGACACCCTACCTTAAAAAACAAACAAAAAAAGAAAATGAAAGGTCAAGTTACAGACTTAGAGAAAACATTTGCAAAACATGTCTGTTAAATAAGTGGTATGAAGAATAACACCTCATGAACTCACAGGACTCAGGAGAAACCAAAGAACCCAATAAAAACAAAGACCAAATGACCTGAGCCAACATTACACAGAAGATGGCACATGGTGACAAAACACACACGATCAGCATCCTTCATCCATCACTAGAAAAACGCAAATTAAAACTGCAGTGGTCAGTATGTCACTATCATCATCATCATCAGATGACATCACAATGGCAGGCAAGCAACACCCGACACCAGCAGGCGCAGACAGACGGGGCCGCAGGGCAGCAGGCACGCTGCAGCGGGGCGCTCTGAGAACAGCAGGGCAGCCTCCAACAGAGGCGACACGCTCACCACGCTATCTCAACCCCAAACTGGCTTTGGTTTTGTTTTTAGTGGTACTGGAGATTGAGGCCAGGGCTCTCACACAGTTTTGAGATTTATCTAGACAGAGGCAGGAGAGAGGGGGAAAGGGAGAGAGACACAGACAGACAGAGTTTTTCTTGGTGCTGGAGATGGGAACCCAGAGCTTCCCATTAGTTCTTTTTTTTTTTTTGGGGGGGGGGGGCAGGGAATGGGGATGGAGGGCTCTTCTGAGACAGAGTCTTGCTCTGTAGTCTAGGCTAGTCCTGAACTCACTATGTAGCCCAGGCTGGCCTTAAACTCACAACAATCCTCTGCCTCAGGATAACAGGTTCTACTGGGATTATAGGTATGTGCTACCACACCCAGCTGATTTTTTATATTGTGCTTCGGTATCAAACCAAGGGCCTTGCACCCACTGGGCAAGCACTCTAACCACTGAGCTAGCTACACCCTAACCCTGGGTTTCTCACACATGCTAGGAATGCACCCCCACTCACCCCTGATGTGTACCAGCCTGGTTCACTCCCCTTTATTGCCAAGGAATATTCCACTGCATGGATTCACTACGGTTTCATCCAATTACCCACTGAAGGGCTGTTCTGCTTTTGACTTTCCTCAGTGAAGCTACTCTAAGCATTTGCACAGAAGTTTTTATTTGGATGGAAATCTTCTATTCTCAATTGTAATACCTACAGGCCTGGTGGCATAGGCCTGTAATCTCAGCACTCTGGGAGGCTGAGGCAAAAGGATAGTGAGTTTGAGCCCAGCCTGAGCAATGCAGCCACTTAGTGAGACTCTTGTCTCAAAATCAAAAACCCAAAAAGGGTATAGCTCCACGGCAGGGTGCCAGCATGCACAAGACACTAGGTTCTGCTCCCAGCACCACAAATAAAAGCCATGTACATTATATACACTGAACGGCTGAGCACAGGCTGGCAGACATCTGTGTTGTTTCTTTCTGTGACACCCAAGAAGCTGGATGGACAGGACATATGTTTTGAAGACAGGAGTCTCTGGGACTCATCTACATACTAAGAGAAGAAAAGAGAAAGAACCGTCCCCGAAAGGTCTCACTGTAGGGACGGCTGAAGTAACCACAGGAGGCAAAGTACCAGGGTGCAAGGAACCTCACAGGGCCTTCTCAACAGAAGGTGACAGTAGGCACAGCTATTCACACAGCACTGGGCAGGCCCTCAAGGACAGCTGTCCCAAGAGCAGGAGCCACTGCCACCTGGTGTGAAATCTGCAGAGTAGGGCTCCAGGCTGGCCTGGGTGACACCAGGACACCAGACCCAAGCTACCCTCTCCCAGAACCTGGTTATGCTTTGTCCCCATGCCCAGGGGCCAGGTGTCTCCAACAGTCTTAGGCCCCTTGGACACATGGGCCTAGCCTCCCCTGCCCCTGGTACAGGTGCCACCACACCACCACTACCTGCTTGGAGTAGATTCTGAGCAGCTTGTTGACGGGTGTGCCCTCGCTGTCTCCATCAAACTCCAGCCACAGGATGGGCTCCTCCTCCTCAGGGGCAGTATGGTCCCACGACAGCTCCTGGAAGCGCAGGCCCAGCAGGACATACTGGCCAGCAGGTGACACAGAAAGAGGCTTGGCGCCCTGGCAGGACTGCTGCCACCCCATCCCCCTGGGTCTGCACCAGGAGGGGACACCTGGCCCGAGCATCTGTCTCTCTAAGACTACATCTGAATTCTTCATGTGTTTCTCTACAGAGAGGGGCTGCCATTTCCATCAGACGCTCACAAGGGCTGGGTTCCAGGAAGGAAGGCTGAGAACTCCTATTCCTCAACAGCTCCTACCAGCAGGCCAAGCCTGGACAGCTGGGAAGTGGATGGAGTGGGGTACCCAAGGGCCCGAGGAAGCCAGGAAGACCTAGACCAGACCCCACTTCCTTCTGTCCAAGAGAGCTGCCCCAGGTCCCACCCTGGAAAAGGTGGAGGTGGTACCTTCTCCCTGCTATCAATGACATGCACGCCCTCTAGACTGATGGCCACAGTCACTGGCTTGCGCCGGCCCCGGTGCAGGAAGCCCTGGGCTGGCTTGTCAACTTCGCCATGGAAGAAGGCACACCTGGGGAGGGGACAGGGGTCAGCGGCTCACTCTGGGTGTGCACACATGCAGGGAGGAGCAGCTTATGCTGTGTCGGAGCCTGAAGGTTAACTGGAAACAGTCCCAGGTGAGGGAGAAGCATGGGCAGTGAGAGAGGCCTCGTGGGGCAATCGCGTCTGAGGGCTGAGCAGGTGGGAGGTGGCAACCAGAGTAGGGTGGGCACTGCGGGTGGAGGGTCCAGGCAGGGACCAGGGCAAGCAGCATTCAGAAGTGGCAAGAAGCCTGGGGGATTTAGGGCAGGGGAGGGCTAAGGATGCTGCAAGGGGCCAGGCCACAAAGCCCTGCTGTCCACAGCAGAGACCTTTGAGCTGCACGGACCTGCTAGTACACACAGGGAGACAAGGGCTGCCCACGGACCTTTGGCTAATGTGTCAGCCACATTCCCTTCCATCCTCACAGCTCCTTCACATCCCTCGCCTGGCTAAGCTGGAGCCCAGGTTAAATTGGCTCTTTGACTCAAAGGGAAAGACTGGAGGTCAGTTCACTTTTCTTCTGGAAGAATCTATATAGCCCCTTCCTACAGGTCACCCGCTCAGTGCACCTAAGTGTGCACACATGCTGTCACTGCACCACCATCACAAAGAAAGATCCCTTAACTCCACCGTGCCCACAACTGCTCCACTTTGTGACTCGGTGTGACATGGAAGCTGGTAATAGTCGCCATCTCTACCCTTCCCCTCACTCTCCTCCTGCCTCACATTCATGGGCTACACTCAGTGACCGGCCACGGAGCCACAGAGGACAACTGAGCATGTCCCAAGGGGCAGCACGTAGCCCTTCGCTCCTTCTGGGCCCCGCCTCGCCCCACCTCAGTAGGGGAGGGCCTGTCCACTCCCCTGGCTTAGCCTCTCCTCATGCCCCCACCATTTCTTGGGCTCCAGCTTGCAAACGCCATTTACATACTCAGGATTCACCAATGAGTCCTTCTGGCTCGTATCTGTCCCAGCTCCAGACTTCAAACCCAAGTGCCCACGTGGTATCACCAGTGAGGTATCTGATGACGTCTTAATGATTGGCGTGCCACAAAACAAGTTCCTGCTGGGAACAGTGGTGCGGGCATGTAATACAGCAATCTGGGAGGCTGAGGCAGGAGAATACCAAAGCCAAGCCCAGCCTGGGTAAATTTGCAACTCGGACCCTGTCTCAAAAAGTCAAAGTAGACAAGGACAGGGGATATAGCTCAGTATATAAAGAAAGAAAAAATTCTACCACAGCCCTTACTTCAGCTGGTGACAGCCGTGCAGGCTAGAAACCAGGAGTCCCATGCCTTCTGTCTTTCGCCTTCCCTAGCGCTGCTCACCCTTCACACCCTGCTGCTCACCGCCTCTGGTCATCTCTCTCTCTCTCTTTTTAAACAGGATTTCTCTCTGCAGCCCAGGGTGGTCCTGATCTCACTATGGAGCCCAGGCTGGCCTTGGACTCTTGAACCTGACCACAGCTCCTCTCCTGTCACATCACCAGCCCAGGCTGCACCACTCCCGCGCTCCCTCACGCCCTCCTCTGCTCCTCTGGCTGCCACCTGCCGCCATCCTCTGCCTCTGTCTTTTCCTTCCTCTTTACTAGGCAAGGCTTCCTGCAGTCCCTCCAGCAGGCACAGCGTGCCGGGCACACATGACGTATGGGCAGTTATTTCTTACAAGGGGACCATGGAAATGAAGAAGCTGCTGTGAGCACAGCTAGCAGACTAGTGACTGAGCGATTATGTGCGGACAGGAGGAGGGGCCTGGGGAAGGCGCCCGCCCCACCTACAGCACGCCTGACATGCGTGGGCACCTCCCTGGGACCCCTCCTCTGTGACCCAGGGACGACTGTTGTCCCAAGAATGGTGCTTCCCAGAGAGCACAGTGGCACAGAGGTGGGCTCTTGGCAACAGTGTGGCCTGGCCCCAAGGGCAGTCTGCAGGGCTGCATGGGGAGGGATAGGGAGGCCCGGGTAGTGGCTGCTCACCCATAGAACGGCAGCTCGTGGCACTTGAGGAGGTAGGCATGGTAGAGGGCGCCCGGGGTAGCCTCGTGGATGCCGCCACCGCTGCTAGTTTCCTTTACCTGGCGGTAGGCATTTAACAGCCCCTGCTCGTGTGTCCCAGTCTTGGCCCCGCGGCTCCGGAGGGAGGCAAAGAGGCCATGGCCCCGCTTACAAAGGTGGGCAGGGAGGAAAGAGTCCAGCTTCTCCCTATGGAGGAAGGGGGTGGGTGCTAGTGGCCTGCTCACAGGAGCAAGATCTTCAGGGTGCCCCTGGGGAAGGGCAGGCTTACAGGTGGGCTGACTTGGGGGCTCCAGCCCTGGACACTAACCACCAGAGCTCCCACTGTCCCCGTCCCAGGAGCAGCCTCTTCTATGTCCTCATAGGGCCACCCCACGTACATGGGGACCACTCTCAAACTGGGGACAGAAATGTTCCCTTGTTAATATGGAGGGGCTGGCGGAATGGCTCAGTGGTTAAAGCACTTGCCTAGCAAGCACTAAGTACCCGAGTTCGATTCCCCAGCGCCACAAAAGCTGGGCACGGTGGTGCACACCTATAATCCAATCTCAGAACTTTGGAGGTTGAGACAGGCCAGCCTGGACTCCATAGCGAGTTTAGGACCAGCCTGGGCTGCAGAGCAAGACCCTGTCTAAAAAAAAGGAAATTGGAGTACCCACAGAATTGGTCAAGCCAAGGACTGGATAAGAGGTTGGGGAGGGGTGGTTGACCAGGGTTGGTATGCGGACATTAGATACAAGCAGGGCCAGATCTCTGTGCTCTCCATGGGCCAGGCTCTGGAGTCACCATCTCCCTTTGCCATTACCAGCCGTGCAGTCAGTAAGAGGCACCTTCCGTGCTCTGGACCCGCTCCACCAGTGGAGCGGGAATAGTGAGGCCACCACCAGTCCCCCTGTGGCAGTTACCCTGACCTTAAAATATGGCAAGGCCGGGCACACTAGCCCCTTCCCTTCCTGCGAGGGAGCTCCTACTTCCAACCTCACTTTCTCCTTTGCAGCCATCCCAATAAGGTTTACTTTCTACTCTAATACAGGGGGGCAAAAAAAAAAAAAAAAAGGCAAGGCTTTCCAAGCAGAGTCCAGGGTCACTGTGATCCCACACTCACAACTCAGTCCTGCTCCGGACACGGCATGCCTGGCGCAGAAGCCCAGCTACCTTCCTGCCTTTTCCACCAGTCCCACCCTGGGGAGTGGCACTGAGCATGCATGTGGCCCCCGTTAATCTGGCCCTACCTCTGCTGATGAGCACTGTGTGCCCACGCAAGCTCACAGGAGCACTTCTGCGGTGGCAGAGGGCATACACACAGAGGTCACTGGCCCAATGTCCACCCCTGAGAGGGAAGGAGACCATTACCCTGAGCACCTCTGTGGCTGGGCACCTATGACTTCCCCTACCCTGTCCTGTGCAGGGAACACTAACATTCAGGGTCAGAAGAGTACAGGGAGTCCTGGAAGTCCCAGTCTGACAGAGAGCAGGGGCCAAGGAGAGTCAAGAGCAGGGCTAGAGTATAGCTCAGGGGTTAAAGCCTTGCCTAGCAGGTGCAAGGCCCTGGGTTCAGCTCCCCAGCACCACCTAAGCCGGGTGTGGCAGTACACACCCTTGACCCCAGCATTCAGGAGGCTGAAGCAGGTGGATTGCTGTGTTTGAGGCCAGCCAGGGCTACATAATAAGTTCAGGAGCAGCCTGAAAAGCACAGGAAGACCCTGTCTTTCAAAAAAAAAAAAAAAAAAAAGGCAAAAGCAGTCACCCAGCTGGGGCTTGGCTGGGAGAATTTCAGGGTAGTCTGTCACTGAGGCAGGATGCTTCTGAGCTCTGGGAACTTTTGCAATGAAGAACTGTTGTAAGCAACCTAACATTCTCAATGCTTGTTCCCCCAAAACAGGAGGATGTCACAAGAACACTCAGGGATGTGATGGTATGTGCTGTAATCCCAGCACTCTTGGAAGCTAAATTCAAGCCCAGGACAATTCAGTGACTTAGTAAAACCTTGTCTCAAAATAAAAATTAACAAAGGCCTGGGGACACAGCATAGTATAAAGGCCCTGGGTTCAATCCCCAGTACCACACACAAACTTGTACGGACACACATGCATATATACACACAGCAGCAACTTAGAACAGCACAGATTCGTGAAAAATAGGGTATCCTCCACCACACATGAATGCAAAGTAGGAAAGGAGTCGGCTAAATGCAACTATTTTCCCATCT
The DNA here is from genome assembly GCA_004027205.1 of Ctenodactylus gundi. Taxonomy (NCBI): domain Eukaryota; kingdom Metazoa; phylum Chordata; class Mammalia; order Rodentia; family Ctenodactylidae; genus Ctenodactylus; species Ctenodactylus gundi. The sequence goes on from PVKB01001211.1 coordinate 182,008, forward strand.
TAAGACCCCTGGAAGCTTTAGGGGCTTTAGGCTAGCTGGTTAATGAACAGCAGGAGGAGCTGGATGTGCTGGTGCATACCTACAACGCCAGCACTCAGGAGATCCTATCTCAAAATCAAGAATGAATGGTGAGGGAGGGGGGATGGGGGCTGGAGGAATGGCACAGTGGTTGAAGCACTTGAGGCTGAGGCAGGAGAACTGCTATGAAATCAAAGCTAGCCTGGGCTACATAGTGAGTTCAGGACCAGCATGGGCTATACAGAGTAAGATCCTATTTCAAATAAATAAAAGAATGAAAAAGGCTGGAAACATAGTTCAGTGCAAAGGCACTGGGCTTGATCCCCAAAGTATAAAACCAAACAGAGCGGAGCTTCAGGTCTGCAACCCCAAGGCTCTGCCTCCCTGTGTATACAACATGGATACAAACCTCCACATATGCAGGGGTGCTGGCCCAGGTCCAACCTGAGACTGGTGCTCCGCAAACCTCACCCAGAAGAGGTCCTACTGGGACTCTGGAGCCCCAGACACCCAAGTCCCTTGGTGGGGGAAAGTGCTCCCCCGAAGCAGCAATGCAAGGAAAGTCCCGTGCTGCTGAGACCCAGCTACGGAGGTGAAGAGGGCCCCCGAGGGGCTGCTCAGCCCTCTGGGAGTGCTGCAGGCATTGCACTGTGCGTCCACCTCCCTCCTTCCAGCAACAGCTCCAATGCGCCACGTGGAAATTCAGCCCCCACCACTCTCGGCTTATGGGGGCTACGCAGGCTCTCAGGAGACCCATGGGGGACTTGGGCTGCAGCTAGCCAATGGCCTGGCCACAGGGCTTCCACTGGGTGAACCAAGCTATGAGTCCCCAGTGTGAGCAGGTGGACTCTGGGCCTGCAGAGGTCACTCCTTCCCAGCAGGCGGCTGCTGTGGCCACAGGGCAGGAGCAAGCCTGAGCTCATGCTGCCCAGAGAGCAGGGCTGGGTGAGGAGAGTGGCAGTAGGACTTGGGGATCCAGCACTAAGCTCAACCCAAGGTACCGTGACCATCTGGGCTTGAAAGTTACCTGAGGTAACAAAGGCCCCTGCATACCTACACTGTGAGCTAGATTTATTATTGCTTGCAAGTGGGACATGCCCATCTAGAGGGCTAGTGGCTCCCAACACAGGGTCCCTGCCCCTGGACACCTTTACGGCCTACTCCCATATGTACAGTGCTGAGTATAGAGGAGCCCTGGTTAGAAACAGCCTGACTACAAGGTCACTGCCACAAGTATTATTTCTAAACCTCAAGGTCATCCTCTATGGAGGTCAGCAAGTAGACTGGCCTGCTGTCAGGGCAGACTCAATCCTTGTTAACCAACAGGAAGTATTATGAATTCATGCAGGAGAGATGGGCTCCTCTAGAAAGGGCAGGAACTCACAGCATGCCTGCCGTGTCTGGGGACAGGGTCCACCCCTGGAGCGGAAAACAAAGCTGCTGGTCACTGGTCCCCAGGTAATCAGGATTTGGCTAGCTCCCTCTGGGATCCAAAGCATGAGGCCAGCTCCCTGGTGACTTCTCTCACAGCCTGGGACTCCTCAGACATCACTTTTGGTCTCTTCCAAGAGCAGGTAGAGAAAGGGCAGCTCCCCCAGGGCCACAGAGTGAGCATAAGAGGGGCTACGTCCTCTCAACCCCTGGGCTATGCCCCACCTAGCAGGGCCCAGATGCCTCATAGGTAGGCACCCAGGAGTTGCCTCCTCACCTGGGTGCCACCGCCTCAGGTCCCACTGCTCTCACCTCAGGGTGCAAGCTGCAGGCTGGCCGGGCTGGTAGGGGCCAAGCTGCACACAACACACCAGGGCACCCAGTGCCTCACAGTCTTCCACATCACATGGGTACCGAGCACTCAGCACGTTGCCCTTGGCCTCCTCATACAGCAGCCTCAGGATTTCCTCATCATGGATCTGTGGGCCGGTGAAGCAGGGAAGGATGGCTCAGCCAGCCTGGAGCAAGCCTGAATATCTAGGGGTCTATGGACGGGGTGCTGAACACAGCACACTGGACCTGGGAGGCATCCCTGGGCTCACTGCCTTACCTGGAGCTCTCTCCTCTTTGGGAAGAACACGTTCCTTCGGAACTGCAGGGAAGGCTCATCTGTGGGGAGACGCTGGGCTTGAGCCTGCCCACCCGTCACCCAGCCTTGCCTCACCCTCCCAGAGTCCTCAGGACTGGGGATCACCAGGGTTCTCCAACCCCCTCCGCCCATGCTCCTCTGCCAGGACAGGCCAAGGACGCCTGGGGGAGACACAGGTCCCATCCTAGCCAGCTTCCCTTGCCGGCAGCACTGACCCAGGGCCACGTCGTCATCTGGGGCACTCGTGAAGCGCAGAAGCAGATCCGGCCACTGGCGGCCCAGTTTGTACGGCTGGTGCTTGGGCTTTAGCTGCACCTCTGCAGGACAAGAGGGAGGGTCCTGTAGCCCTGAGCCACTGGTGATGGTGACCTCCATGACACTGCTCCCAACCTCGGCAACAGGGGCAGGAAGATCCGCAGTGACTGTGTGCTCTCAAACTTTTCTTTTTTTTTTGTGGTACTGGGGATGAAACCCAGGGTTCCAAACTGAGCTATACCCCCAGCTCTTTCTCTTTTCTTTTCTTGGTGGCACTAGAGATCAAACCCAGAGCCTTCATACCAAGTGACATCCTCAGCCCATTTTATTCACGAGATGGAGTCTCACCAAGTTGCCCAAGCTAGGCTAGAACTTGGGATCCTTCCACCTCAGCCTCTTTTAAAAATTGTTGGTGGTGCTGGGGAATTGCACCCAGGCCTTGGCACTGAGCCACAACCACAGGCCATTTGACTTGGAGGGACAGGGTCTCATTACTAAGTCTTTTTCCTTTTTTTTTGAGACAGGGTCTCACTCTAATTCAGGCTGGTCTTGAACTCATTATTATGTACCTAGATTGACCTCAAACTCACAGCAATCCTTCCGCCTCTGCTTCCCAATGCTAACAAATATGTGGTATTCCTCCAGCCCCCACCTCATCATTTTTTTGAGGCAGGGTCTCACTCTATAGTCTAGTCTAGTCTTGAACTTAGTCCAGGAGGACTTCAAACCCACAACAATTTTCCTGCCTCAGTCTCCTGCGTGCTAGGATCATAGGTATGCCACACACAGCTTCTAAGTCTTTTTTTTTTTTTTTTTAATCAGCCTCTTGAGTGCTGGGATTACAGGCATGTGCCACCATGCATGGCTTATGTGGTACTGGTGAACTGAACTCAGGGTCTTGAGCTTGGTAGGCAAGTGCTCTAACTGCTGTGCCATTCCTCCATCATTAAGTTATTAAATTGATCAGGCTGGGCTCAAACTTGCAATCCTCCCATCTCAGCCTCCCAGAGTGTTGGGATTACAGTTCTTCCCAAATCTTGAGGTGGCTGGTTGGCTCAGTCTTGGTTCAAGGTCACCTGCCCTGGACACCTAGCTGAGGCAGCTCCTCCTTGAAACTTTCCATTACTAACTGGCATCATCGTGTGCTTGCTTTTGTGGTGTTCTATTACCTGACACTCTCAACTACAGGGAGCACAGGCAGAAGCCCAGCCCACATCCACGGTGAGACCCCGGGCACACAGGTGCCCTCTCCATGCCTGAGCACAAGGACTGAGGGCTCCAATCAGGGCCCCTCAACCTCTGGGCTCTAGGCAGTTTCCACTCTGCACCGGCACCTGAATACCAGATGGCGGTCACGCCAAGTGCTGCACTAAGAAGTAGGAGGATCTGAGGACGGTGGTGCAGACCTGAAATCCCAGCACTCTGGAAAGCTGAGGCAGGAAGAGGGCAAATTTGAGCCCAGTCAGGGCAACTTATGCACACAGAGAGACCCTGTCTCAAATTAAAAAAGAAAATAAAATAGGCCTGGGGATGCACCTTGTGGTGAAGGCTCCAGGTTCAATCCCCAGTACCACAAAAAAAAGAGAGAGAGAGAAGGCCAAACTGCCAAACACGTGACTGGAAGGGTGGATCTGCCTGGAAGGCGCTCCCATCCCTGGGCCTCTGTCACTGCCTCACAGGCCGCACTGGGGGGAGGCCGGTCCCGGGCCTGAGGCACAGAGGAAGCAGCCTCTCAGTCTCTGAGCAGCCTGGGAACAACGTGGGTGTTCAGTGAACCACACTCACCCTCCCCCAGGACTGGCTGGGGCACACAGCAGCCCATTCAGTGCTTGCCACAGGGGAGGAATGCCATCGGGGAGGAAGGCAGGACACAGGCCACCCACCGTGTCCCCAGCTTTCCAAAGACAATGCCAAGGGCTCAGAGTCCCGACCGGCAGCCCAGAGGGCAAAGCAGGGGGGCAGGGCAGGGCAAGGGGCAGCCAGAACAAGGGTGGATGAGGGTGGGCTGCAAGAGCTCTGAGAAACAGCTGCAGGAAGCTCTGAGGGGTGGCGTCCGAGTCCCTCTTGCCCAGTGAGGTGGCTGAAATCCTCACTCAGGCTTGTCCCAGCCACAGCGGCCTCACAAGAGGCCACCTCTAAGACCTCTTAGGGTCTGAGCCAGTTGGCCCCTCTAGATGGGACCAGTCACCTCCTTCTTGCTCCTGGTTTTCTATAATACAGGAAACCTGTCTGGGGCTGGGAGTGTAGTACAGTGGTTAGAGCTCTTGCCTAGGAAGCACAAGGCCCTGTGTTTGACTCCTCAGCAACACAAAAGCCGCAAGTGGTGGCATACATCTGTAATTCCAGCACTTGGAAGGCTATGGCAGGAGGATTGCTGTGAGTTCAAGACCAGCATTGGCTACATAGTGAGTTCAGGATCAGCCTAGACTACAGAGCAAGACTCTTGTCTCAAAAACGGGGGGTGGGGGTGGGGAGCTGGAGGAATGGCTCAGCGGTTAAAGCACTTGCCTAGCAAGCACTAAGTACCAGAGTTCCTCAGCACCACACAAGCTGGGTATAGTGGCACATGCCTGTAATCCAGCACTCAGGAGGCTGAGGCAGGAGGATTGCCCTGAGTCAGGCCAGCCCAGGCTACATATTAAAACACTGTCTCAAAAAAAAAAGACAACATGACTGGCTCTGTGCGAGTTTACTTCCCCAAATGGTGACACAGCACCCTCTCCCTGACGACCTCCTGTCCAGGCCAGGAGGCTCAAGGACCTTATTCACACAGAAATCCTCAGCAGGAGGCTCTGAAGAGACACCATTTCCACTGCCATTCTACCTTAGGAGCTCAGCCCGAAAGGGCAGGATATGGATGGTCATGGGGCCAGAAACTGGGCAGAGCTGGAAAAGTCACATCCCTCCCCTTCGTGGCATCCCTACCCTCCCCAAAGGCTTTCCATCAGTCTCCCAGGCTCTGTCCCACCTTCATCCTGACCCCTCAAGGAATAGAAGTGCTCCAGACCTCAACTGCCGCAGGACAGGCCTAAGCCACAAAGACACAGAAAGACTGTGCTCGCCAAGTGTGGCCCAGGCTGCGGCTCACACAGTGACTCAGGGAACAAGAAGCCCTTCCTTCTCTCTCCCACAGTCCTGCTCCCCCTGATGTTCCAATACCACTGAGGCAACAGGCAGGCGCAACCCCTCTTCTGTCACAAGCAGGAAGAAGACGATGGCAGAGGGATCAGGAAATTGTCCTCAGGGATCTGGGCCCTCCTAGGGGATGGCTCTGGGACACACCGAAGTCCCAAATTCCCCTCGTGCAACAGCCAGAGGTTTTGGAAGTTGCCGCCCCCCACTAGCAGTAGCAGTACCTCCCTCCGCCTGGGTGTCTCCCTGTCCAGCCTTACCCAGCAGAGGGGAGACCAGCCACAGGGCAAAGACCTCCAGGGCAACATCTGGGAGCTGCAGGACCTCACGGACTGCTCGGTGCAGCTCATGGGCACTGAGCGAGGGCAGGTTCTCCACAGCCAGGGGCACCACGGTATCATCAGCCAGGTACACCAGGACATCAGCTGCTGAGAGGAGACCAAGGAGAGTCAGCTGGAGTGACTCTGGCTACATCCCTAAGGCAGAGCCCCAGCACCCCTGAAAGATCCCTCTGCTTGTTCTTTGGTTCTAGGGATGGAACCTAGGGCCTTTGCACTGAGTTACATTCCTAGTCATTTTTTTTTTAAAGTTTATTTTGAGATACTGATTTGCTAAGTTTCTACATTGCCCAGGCTGGGCTCAAACTTGTAACCTTCCTGCCTCAGCCTCCCACAATGCTGGGATTACAGGTGTGCACCAAAGGCCAACCTTTGAAAGACTTTATTAAAATTGCTGCCTGACAGATTCTCTGGATAGGGAAAGGGAATGTGGGGGAACCAGAAGGTGGGAAGGGAGAAAGGAAAAAAACATGGTAAGATGTGATATGTATGTACACTGATTCCTCAAGTTGTATGTAATTATTATTTTTATAATTTTTCTTCTTGATATGTAGTCCAGGCTGGTCCTAAACTTACCAAGTAGCCCAGGCTGGCTTTGAACTCACAGACATCATCCTGCTTTAGCCTACATGCACTACAGTGCCTAATTTTTATTTGATGCTGGGAATCAAACTCAGGGCCTTGTGCTTGCCAGACAACTGCTCTAATCCCAGCCCCTGAATGAAAATTATGTATCACAAATACTTACTAATAATTTGGGGACAAAAGAAATACAACTGTTGCCTATCATGACTTCCAGGAAACCCTTAAACCACCTGAAACTCAGCAACTCTTGCCAAGGCACCAGGCCGAATCTGCCTGGTGAGGTTCAGTTGGAAATGGAGAGGGCAAACCCTTGCCCCAGCTCCTCTGGCAGCCAGGGCAGCTGTGCTTCTGTCCTAAATGAGAGAACCCCACAGGTGGGGAACTCTGACCAATGGCCTAAACCCCTCCTGGCTCACAGCACTTGGCCTATCTGGCATGAAGCAGCCCATGGCTATCCTCAGGCAAGTCTCTGTCTCGCTGGCTGAGACAAGGATGGAAACCTGGATCCCTAAGGCCACTACAGGTCGAAGCCATCTGCAGGTTTCTGTACCCTTTGAACTCTTCTAGCCTAAAGGGTCAGTACTGTGGCCTTTCAGGACAGCCTTAGGCAGGCTAGGAAAGCACAACCAAAAGGCTGCGTGTGCTCTTGGCTTCCACGGCGTGGGGAACTCTGAGCCGGGGAGAGACACACTCAGCTTCCATTCCTTGCCTGCTCTTGCTAGCTGGCTGACTTCGGCAACAAAGTGGCGTTTCAGGTGCCTCCTCTGCACACACAGAGCTAACACTCATCCCCCAGTACCTGTGAGCCAAGGGAGGAGTATCTGTGAAAGGGCAGTGCAGAGTTCATAGTTAACACCTGGTGAAGATAATTTTGGACCTCCAAGCACTTTTGCTCCAACAGCTACTTTCAGAGACCTTAAGATCATCACCAGGAGGCTGAGATTCAGATCCAGTGAAGACTCAAGTTCATGACCACCCAGAGGGCTCCAGGATCCAGCCTGCGATTTCATCTCTCTAGAGCTCAATTTCCTCCCTGTAGAAATAATGATCCCTGCTGTGTTTCACAGCCTTGAGAAACAAAGAAAGCGCACGTATCACTTTCTAGTCAGGGGTTCTCACTTGAATTTCACAGCTAGACATGAGATGCGCCCATGTTACAGATGAGAAGCATGAGATTCAAAGAGGAGTGCTGGTCACTAGGCTAGAGACAAAATCCAGGTTCTCTGATTTCTGTTTGTCACACCTCAACTCTAGGCATTTCTCTTATGAGGTTTTTGTTTTGTTTTGAGACAGGGTCTTGTGCTGCAGCTCAGGCTGGTCCTGAGCTCACTCTATGAGCTCAAACTCATGGTAATCCTCCTGCCTCTGCCTCCCAAGGGTTGGGATTATAGGCGTATAACACCACGCCCTGCTTATCTTTTCACGGCAGAGACTAGGCAAGCGCTTAACCACTGAGCAGCGCCTCCAGCCGCTCCACATTTCTTAATTCTAAGATTAGCGAAAAAGACGACAAGCCTGAGACACGTCCCCAGGGCTCGGGTCCCCGGAGGGAGTTCAGGGGGGAGGTCAAGGACCCACCTCGCGCTCCCACGGAGGATACGCTGCTTCGGTGGGACCGTTCGGCGGGACCAGGCTGCCCGGCAGTGCCGTCCGCCCCGTCCATCTGCAAAAGGAAGTAACCGTCACTGGGAAGTCCCGGGGTGCGAACCGAGCGCCAGCTCAGGCCCTCGATGGGAAGAGCCGGGTCCGCAAGGCTGGACAGCCCGGCGAAGCGACCAAGCGCGCAGGCGGTAGCTCGGTCTGTCGAGGGGCTCGGGACCCGGCGCCCGCTCGCCGGGATGCCCGGGCGGGCACCGCGCGCCCCGACCCAGGGCGGGCCCAGGCGGGTGCGGCTGCGCGCTCACCTCGCCGGTCGCCGCGCCCGCCGCGTCAGGCCAGGATCTTGCCCGTCTCCAGCCCGGCCGACGGACCGGCCACCGCCCAGACTCCGGGTCCCGGGAGTTCTCGGGTCCCAGGGGGTTTCGCGCCGACCGGCTGTGCCACAGACGCCACAGGGGAAAAGAATCGGGGCGCACAGGAACCCGCCTCTCCGGCCAAGGGAGCCAATCGGAGCGCGGTAGTGCTGCGCGTGCGCCCTGCCGGCCTGGACACCCCTGGCGCGCGCTTGGCGTTTGTAGCCACGCCCCTGGCCTGATCACGTCAAGGACGGCCTCTGCAGCAATCCTCTAGACGCTGGGCCGGAGCAGGGTGTGGCGAAGATTTAAGAAAAGTGGACGGGTGGCCCAGGCCTGTAATTTCACCGTTCTGGGAGGCTGAGGCGGGAAGATTGCCTTGAGTCCAAGGCCCGCCTGGGCTACAGAGCGAGACCCTGTCTCAAAAACAAAAAGTCAGTTCCTTCTCTAGGCCTCAGTTTTCTGGTCTGTACAGTGAGGTTGGACTCCACGAGTCCCGAGGACTTGCCTCTTTCTCGTGTGTCTGAAACCTGGATCAGGGACACACTTTTCCAGGGCAAAGTCACACGAGCCCTGGCTGTCAAATACAGCCTGCAACACCTTAAGAAGATACTTCCTGGCTGAAGAAAGAAACTTGGGACCCAAAGAGGTGGGTGTGAAGCCAGCTGTCCCGCAGCCATATCAGAGCTGCATCATGGCAGTGCCAGCACATGGCTGCCTGAGGTACCCAACGAGAAAAAGCAAGCCCACACGTGTTGCCCAAGCTCTTTCCTGTAGGGACAACAGGTCTTGGAGGCCACAACGAGAGAACATGGGCCCACCTGGCTGATCCGTGGCATGGAAGCTGCTCCAGGCTCTTGGCCGGCCAGGTGTCTTCTGGGGCTGATTTCCCCTCAGTACTGGGGAGCGAACCAGGGCCTTCATATGGAGCTAAGTCCCCAACCCCTTTTGTTTTTTATTTTGAGGCTGGGTCTTGCTAAATTGCTAAGTGACCTTGGTTGTACTTGAACTTGTGATTCTCCTGTCCTGCCTCGGTTTCCCAGAATGTTGGGATTATGCCGCACCTGGTTTGTCTTCCATATTTGAAGTTCTCTGCCTGCTCTCCTAGGGTGCGCGTAGCACCCGCAATACACGTGAGCCCATTGCAGTGTGTCCTCCATTCTGCTGTGACCCCAGGATTCAGGAAGCTTGCATGGGAGAGAAGAGTGCCGGAGGGGTGGGGGGGTTGACATCTCCCTCCTAGTCCTCAACTCGGGGACCCTTCCACTAGGGCGTGGGTCCTTCACGGCCTCCCTAAGCCACATAGGAAAAATAGGGAAGGAAAAGGGGTTCCACGAGGGATGTGGCCTTTGCCTCAGAAATACCTCTTCTGGCTTAACTGAGGAGTGGAAGAAGAGGAATGAGAGAAAGAAGCGAATTAAATAACATTTATGCCGGGCCCACTGGTGCAGGCCTGTAGTCTTAGCACTCTGGATGCTGAAGCATGAGGATTCCAAGTTCAACCTCGGCCTAGGCAATTCAGCAATTTAGTGAGGCCTGTCTCAGACTAAAAATAAAAAGGGGTCAGCAGCTGGGGATGTAGGTCAGTGTAGAAGTGGCCCTCCCAGTTTCAACAAGTTGACACGATCTTGCCAGGTTAAACCCCAAGCATCCAGCCCTCTCAGCCAGGCCCCACCTCCCAACACCACAGGTTCCACAGTTGTCCCATGATAGCCAAATGCATGAGGCTTGGGGTCACTCCAGATCCAAACCATAGCAGGCATTAGGCCCAGTCTCTGGGTGCCTGGCAGGAACCCAAGAGCCCCAAAGAGATGAGGGTGTTATTGAGCCTTTCAGCTCTTTAGCAATAAAAGAAAGAGTCCTGGAGCCCAGGTCTGGCCATGGATGCTATTTCTTGACTTTGTTGTTTATTCATACATTCATTCATTCAGCTGAATTTATTACATGCCTACCGTGTGCCATGTACTGTTTTCTGTTTTGAAATAGCATTTTACTATGTGGTCCAGGCTGGCCTTGAACTTCCATTCCAGCCTGAACTGCTTAAGTGGGGGGATCTGGGAGTACCCCCTTGCCTTGCTGTTCAAAGCCCTTCTGGTACATAGATGGGCAGAACATCCAGAGCTCTTCGCCCAGAGAACCAGCTCAATGCTTTAATTGTAAGTGGTGAATGTGATGGGGAAAAGGAGGGGAAGAGCTGAGAAGGATGACTGATTGCTGGGCAGGGGCAGATTGGCTGAGGAGGCCACAACAAGGAGGTGGCATTTGTACCCTGGCTTGATGGGGCCCAAAGAGAGTGTCCAGGAATAGGGGACATACACAGACAAGGCCTGGGGGGGGGGGCGGGGGGGAGGCGGCTAGCTGCAAGGACAGAGAGGCCCAGTACCTAGATGTGGGTCATAGGACAATGGGAGGCACCCTAAGGGCTCAGAAAACCTGGAAAGGATTTGGGTTTACTGTGGTTTGGATCTGGAATGTCTCCCCAAGGGCCTCATGTATTTGGGTGCTATGGATTATCTATGAAACCATGTGCTGTTGGGAGACTGGGGCCTGGTCTGGAGGGAGGGATTATGGGTGTGTGGTGGAAGACAGGTGTGTGGACTGGATTATAGACATGTGGTGGGGCTTAAACCTGGAAGGGGAGGCCCACTGAGGCTGGACCCAGAAGGGCAGATCACTGGGACAGAACCTGGAAGGATATATGCTACTACTTCCTTCCTTCCTTTGGAGACTTGATTTCACTTGGCTTCCTGTTTGTGGTATTTGCTCAGCCAGTTAAGTATCTAGCTTCCTGTTTGCGAAGTGGCGAGGAGCTGCCTCTGCCATGCGCTTCCACTGTTGCCAGCCACCCGTGGACTGACTGAGACCCTCTGAAACTGTGAGCTGAAATATAAACTTTTCCTCTCTGCAAACTGTGGATGTCTGGTATTGAGTCACAATAATGAAAAATAGCTAGGACAGAGTTCTGGCACTCTCTCTCCTTATTTACAAAGAATTTATTTCTCACAGTCTGGAGGCCCGAAGTCCAACACCTGGGTGCTAGAATCTGATAAAGTCCTTCTTGGCAAGGTCCTTATCTCACAGTTGAAGATGAAAGGAGTGGGGGCGAGAGGGAGAGACTGTTCCACAGGATCCAGAGAGGCTTTGGTTTTGAATCAGAGCAGCCTGGCGCCATTGCTGACAGAGATAGAATCCTTTATATAGTCAAAGTCCCTGCCCCTGGGGAACGGGGCCACTGGAGGCTGCTGTCTGTCTAACAGAAAGGTATCATAAACAACTTGGGATCAGCCAAAGCCTCAGGGCCTGGTGAGTCACCTCTTCATGGGAGTCCTTCCAGCCTGGCCTGGGTGATGGGTACAGGCCACTTCTGTTTGGGCCTGCCCCCTGGTGGCCATGCTGTGCCTCCACCTGCCTTTACTGACCATGGGTGAGTAAAGCCCATTCTTCGGGGAGGTGAATGGTCCTTTGGGCTGGGCTGACTGGGCTGGCAGGGCCTGTTGCCTGCTGTTTGAGGCAGCCCTGGACGGGTCTGGTCAGCTGGGACTCAGTTGCCATCTCTGACCACACAGCAAGGCAAGGGAATCAGACCAGCTGTGAGCCATCTCCCTGTCCTGTGAGACTGCCCACTCCGGCCATCTCTCCAGTCTCAGGGTCACTGAAGCTGTCTCGCTCCCCACTCCTGGCCGACCAAGCCCTGGGCATGGGGCCACTTTCCTGAACCTCTTTAGGATTAAATATTAGTGGGAGGTTATCTTCTGGGTCTGGGGAGGGAGGGAGGGAGCAAACCAGATGTTGGACAAGCTGGTGCAGAGCTGCTTCAGCAGAGCTGCCTGTTCCTGTTGCAGCCTGGACAATGCCTGTGGAGGAGTTTGCAGCTGGCTGGATCTCAGGTGAGACTTTCCTTTCTGTCACAATACCCCCAAGGGTGGGTCACTTCCTGGGAAAGGCGGGTGACATAGAAAGAAATGAGGCCAATATCTTGATTCTCTTGGGGCCTAGTAGGCATGAGCGACACAGGAGGGGGGACAGCACAGGCTGGAGGGGTACTTCTGCATCCTAAGGCCATGCTGTCTGATACTACTGAGAGCCAGAGAGCCAAAGAGCCCCTGTACCAGGATCCCCGTCTCTGGGCTCACCTTGTAGGGCCCGGGAGAAAGTCTACCTTGGGCCTCACCCACTGTCCCAAGTTCCCCTTTGGGCCTTTGCCCTATCTGCCAGTGGGTGGCACTTCTCGATCTGAGGCCTGCTGTGGGTGTGTACCCAGCTCAGCTTCCGGGTAACATTCCTCTTAGGAAAGAGGGACATACTGAAACGTTTCCTGGGGAGCAGCCTTCCCCAAGCTCCAGGAGCAGCCTGTGCAATGGAGGCCAAGACTAGGAAGTGGGGAGGGAGCCTCCTCCCCTGGGGCCAGCAGGACCCTTGGAAGATCCTCCCAGTTCTGCACTGCAGTTGGGAGTGGTCAGTACCAGGAGAGCTGGGCCTGCTCTGGACCAAGGCCACAGCACGATGAGAGGATGGTACATCTGCGCTGGGCTCTTCCTGTCCAACCTCAGGTAGGGCTGGGGTGCCTGGTATGGGGGCAGAGCAGAGGCCGTGAGAAGATCAGGCCCTTTCCCTGTGAGGTGAATGGTACCTTTGGGCTGGGCTGACTCAGGGAGCCCAGTCTCTCCTTCCTCTTGCAGTCTTCTGGGTCTGTCTCAAGGCCCTTATAGCACCTTCTTCTCACCACAGGAGCCCTGGGCCTGGTCTTGGGACACCCCTTTGACACTGTAAAGGTGAGTCTAGAGAGGTACCCAAAGGCAAGACAGCCTCTCCTGAACCAAGTATCAGGTGCCCAGATCAGACCTGCTGACAGAGGCACATCCTGCCTGGCCAGGCAGCCAGCCAGCCTCTGGCTCCAGGCGGCAGAGGCAGAGCTGGCCATGGCGCATGGAAGCAGCCCTCACCTGCTTCCTGCCCACCTGCTAATGTCCTCCCGGTCCAGGTGCGGCTGCAGACCCAGAATGCATACCGGGGCGCTGTGGACTGCATTATCAAGACTTACCGCCACGAGTCGGTAGGTGGTCCTCTCCAGCCCCAGGAGAGAGAAGACCCAAATCTGTGACCCTCTGAACCAGTGCCTAGAAGCTTAGCACCTCAAGAGTTAAGAAGAGGCCCACCTTGCCTACTTCAGTACCATGGGTCTTTCTACAGCTCCTGGGCTTCTTCAAGGGAATGAGCTTCCCCATTGCCAGCATTCCTCTGGTCAACTCTGTCCTGTTTGGGGTCTACAGCAATGTCCTGATGGCACTCTCAGCAACCTCCCACCAGCAGCGGCGGGCACAGCCACCCATCTACACATACATCTTCATAGCAGGCTGCACTGGGGGCCTCCTGCAGGTGAGAGTGCAGGGTGTGGGCACGTGCAGGTGGCACGGCAGTGGCCAGTGGGGTCTGCCCTGTCCCCACCCTTTCTGGCAGCCTGCAGCTGTGGATGGGCAGGCCTTCCAGAGGGGCAGGCTGCTCCCAGTGGCCTGGCCTGGCTGAGCTGTGGTCTTCCAGGCTACAGAATAGATGATGGGAAGGACACAGTGGGGAAAAGCAGAGAGAGTTGGGGGGCTGCAGGTTCTTCTAGTCTCACAGCTAGGGGAAAACTACTCCTCATGGTGACCTTTACCCTAAAGAACTACCACCCCTGAGGAACTCAGAGCCCTGCACCATGGAAGCCCTGCTTCAGCCTTTGCCTGTAGTACCAGGTGCAGTTATCTTCAGGTCTCCCGGTATGAGGCCCAAGATATTAATCATTAAGTCAACTCAGTCATTGAGTTTTGGTCTTTGTCCTCAGCACTAGAGGGCCCTCTGCGGAGTCGGGGCCTCCAGGCCCCCAGGGAATCTGAGTGGCATGGGGCCTCTGAGCATAAAGAAGAAAAAGTCGCTGCGTGGGGGGCACCCTCCAACACCGCAGGTGGGCACTTGGGTTATCCTCCTTGGACCCTGCCCTAAAGCCCCTGAGTACTTCATGAGGTGCAGAGCACGCTCAGAGGGCAAAATCTGGCTGCTCCCTTGTGGGAATTAATGGTTAATGAGCCCCCAACCCCAGAGCGCCTGGCTTCTCTGCTGCCCTTTCATGAGTGAGGTATGTGCTCATCTGTTTCCCAAGTCCTGATACTTGCACCCCACAAAAACAAGGAAGGGAACTGACATTCCGCAGAGCGGACTGACCTAGGCCCTGCCACACCCCACTGTTCAGTCACCTCCCCGCCAGCTCTCTGGGGAGCAGAATGAGTACTTTCAAGGTCACAGATGGAAACTGGAGCCAAGCAGAGCCTGGGCCTATTGCTAAGCCAACAGCTTCGATGTTAACAAGATCTTAAGAGTAAAAGTGTGACTTAGTGAGAAGAGAGGGAGAGGCAGGGATTGACAAACGCTCCTAGGCACAACAGCGGCTTCTGGCATGGCTGAGGCTGATTCCCTCATGGAGGGAGAGGGGCAGCATCTATTACCCTGATGCCCTCACCTTTGGTCCAGTCTGTCCTCACCCCCCAGGAGCCACAAGCCCACACCCTGGCAAAGGTCGCAGTTCAGCCTGCCAGTGGGGTCCAGAGGGCAGCAGCAGGGCCCTCCTCCAAAGCGGGTCCTCTATCCCACCCCACCTTCTAGGACTAAGGTACGCAAAGTGTGACCTGCCACTTGCTAAAACCCACCACCATAGCCAAGCCCCAGCCTCTCCGCCATCAGCCATTACTAGGGCTAGAAATGCAGCTCCTGTAGCTCTCCTGAGACAAAAAAAGTAGCAAATAGCACAAATGTCCCCAGATATGGGACACCTGGGCGGGGACCCCAGTTCCCACCTGAACTTCAGCAGCTTCTCTTCACCTAGATGCATCCCTGATCCAAACCAAAGTCCCTCCCCACCACCGTTCCACCCCACCCTGTCCCCATCCTCACTCAGGGCCCATTGTTACTCCAAATCTGTGTCCTGTCTGCCTAAACCAATGGTAAGAGTTCTAGGACTTTTCCAGATCCCATCTGTCACCCAGTATCCCACGCACTCTGAAGTCTTCGTCAGAACACCAGGGGTAGGGGCTTAGAGATGGGCAGAGGGCTTTCTCAGCACCACCTCCTCAGGGATCCCAGGAGATCCTCAGGGGAAGGAGGCAAAATCTACAACACTGGGCCCAGGGGCTGGAGGAATGGCTCGGCAGCAGTTAAAGTGCTTGTCTAGCAAGCACTAAGTACCTGAGTATGATTCCCCAGCACCACGTAAGCCGGGCATGTTGGTGCACGCCTGTAATCCCAGCACTCGGGAGGCTGAGACAGGAAAATTACCCTGAGTCCAAGGCCAGCCTGGGCTCTCCAATGTGCGCAGGACCAGCCTAGGCTACAGGGCAAGACCCTGTCTCAACAAACAAATAACACTGAGCCCAGTAACTAGAACAATGCCCAGGAGGTGACCTCCTTCCCCGAGTCTGTCGTGTGGTCACTGGCTGACTCCTTTAGTTAGTCCAAGGTGTTATAAAGACATGCTTGTCTCTAGATTCAGCCAGTGTGCACTAACTACAGTGGTTGGTGCCTGTCAGGCAAATCTGCCGCTGTCGCATGAGGAGCCGGCGGTGCTGAGTGCTGAGGGCTCCATACAAGGAAGGCAGCTTGTCCCTGCTGCTTCCAGCTTCCCTGGTCCATGTCCAGCCGTTCGCATGAGAGGCCTAGGGCCTGGCCGCAGGAGCTGGTGTGGCCAATTCAGCCTGTCTCTCTCTCCTGTTATCGTTAAGTGGACAGCTAGTAGCTCAGGGCCTTTTCCTTTCCTTCCCAACAGGCCTACTGCCTGGCACCCTTTGACCTTATCAAAGTCCGTCTTCAAAACCAGACAGAGTCCAGGCTGCAGCCGGGAGGTCCCCAGCCCCGGTACCGGGGGTCCATGCACTGTGCAGTCACCATCTTTCGGGAGGAGGGACCTCGGGGGCTGTTTCGAGGAGCCTGGCCCCTGACGATGAGGGACACTCCCACAATGGGCTTGTACTTTGTCACCTACGAAGGGATCTGTCGCGAGTGCACACCAGAGGGCCAGCACCCCAGTGAGTGAAGCACAGCGGGGCGGAGGCGGGGCGTGGCAGAGGCGGGGCGCGGCGTGAGGGCGCAGCTGAGGCTGGACCCGGAGGCGGGGTGGGGGCGTGGGGCCTCTGGTCCCATTCCAGGTCCAACCCCACACTGGGCTCTCTCTTCCCCAGCCTCAGCCACGGTGCTGGTGGCAGGAGGCTTTGCAGGCGTCGCCTCCTGGATCACAGCCACGCCCCTCGACGTGGTCAAGGCCCGGATGCAGATGGAGGGGTTGACGCAGAGGGCGTACAGGGGGACGCTGGACTGCGTAGTGAGCAGCTTCCGGCAGGAGGGTCTGAAGGTCTTCTTCCGCGGGGTCACCATCAACAGTACCCGCGCCTTTCCGGTCAATGCCGTCACCTTCCTTAGCTACGAGTACCTGCTGCGCACATGGGGGTGAGCCTGGTCCGGTGCCGCCCACCGTGGGCGGAGGCACCTTGCTGCGATCCAGCTGCGAGCGGCTTGGCCCTTCCTGATCAAGGGTCTGCCCAGCATCCCGACGGGGCTGAGCCGGACGCCAGGGGCCTGGTTCACGGCCTCCCAGCGGGACTCACTACACGCCCTTGCAGGGAGCTCAGGGTACGAACACATCAGCCGGTGGAGCTGGTGACACTCCCACCGTGTCCTGGGATTTCCCCCCTTAAGGAGCTCTCAGAGATCCAGCAGCTGTCTCCCCTGGGCTCTGGAAATAACACACCTGTCTTCGGACACCCTCGTTTTGAGACCTTCTTCCCAGCAACTGACTAAAGCATGACCCTTTGTTTCCTTTACCCACAATCCATTAGGAGCTTCCTTTGTCCTCAAGAAAAGCCCAGTAGAATAACGAGACTGTGTCAAAAAAAAAGAAAAAAAAGAACAAGACTCTGTCTCAAAAAAAGAAAAAAGAAGCCCAAACCGCTCACCACCTTGCTGCCCTTCACACTAGGCTTTCCTGCCTCTTGGTCCCTTCATGGTCCTAAGCAGGTTGTGCTCCCTCATGACCCACCCCGAGGACAGTACTCAATGGGGCTCTTTTTATTTATTTATTTTTGAGGCAGGTTCTTGCTCTGTAGTCTAGGCTGGTTCTGAACTCACTATGTAGTCCAGGCCGGCCTTGGACTCAGGAAAATCCACCTGCCTCCCGAGTGCTGCGATCACAGGCGTGCATTGCCACGCCCAGTTTATGTGCTGGGAATTGAACTCTGGTACTTAGTGCTTGTTGCATAGCGCTTGCTAGATAAGCGCTTCAACCGCTGAGCCATTCCTCCAGTCTCACTAATGCTCATTTTTAAAAAGTGCTGATTGCACCCTGACTGGTCAGCCCCGCTCCAGTCACACCTGCTCCCTCAGTCCTGCCACACACACCTGCCTGCCAAGCCCCCAAGCCCGGTTTACCTGCTCTGACCCCTCTCAGGGTTGTCTCCATTGGATGTGTCAGACATGGGGGTATCTGTGCTGCCTATGTCTATCCGTGACACTTGTCTTTACCCACCTCAATTCTATGTGGAAGCAGAAAATTCACTGAGGGTTCCTTGACAGGCCGAGGATATTGTGGTGACACACACCTGTAATCACAGCTCGGGAAGCTGAGGCAGGCATATCTCAAATTTGAGCCCAGACTGGGCAACTTAGCGAGACTCTGTTGCAAAATAAAAAATAAAACAAAGCTGGGGTTGCAGCTCAGTGCAAGGTCCTCAGGTCAATCCTCAGGGCCACAGAACACATGAATAAGCAGGTTTGGTTCTCATAATGGATCTGGAATTGAGTTGCTTTACAGTAGGAAGACACCACACAGAATTCAGAGTACCGACTTGCCAGCGAAGTCTGGAAAAACTAGTTTGTATTCATTTGTTCGCTTCATAATTTGTTCAACAAAGATTTAATTTATCTATTTGTTTTTGGTGGCACTGAGAATTCATCACAGTGTTCTTTTTCTTTCTCCTGCTTTTTGCTTTTTTTGCTTGTACATTTTGTTTAAATTGACATATCACTTCCTGGGATTACAGGAATGTGCCACCACACCCAGCTTATGTGGTGCTAGGGAATTGAAGGCCGGGCCCTTAAACGGCTGTGCCATTCCTCCAGCCCCAGATCTGTCATTCTTAAGGACAGTAATTCTCCATTGTGTGTGTGTGTGTGTGTGTGTGTGTGTGTGTGTGTGTGTGTGTGTATATATATCTCCAGTCATCTGTACTTGGGCATATTGGCTACTGTAAGTTGTGCTGTTATGAACATGGGTGTGCACGTATCACTGTAGTATAATGACTAACTCTTTGGGGAAGATACCCAGAAGAGGCCTAGCTGGTGTCGATGTTCACTTTTCTGACGAATCTCCATACCACTTTCCATGGTGGATGTACAGCTCGTAGTCCCACCGGCCATGTGGGAGGGCTCCTTTCCCCACAGCTGCACCAGCATTTGTTGTTTTTGAGTTCTTAATCACAGCCATTCTGACTGGCGTTAGGTGGAACCTCTGTGTTGTTGTTAGATGGAATAGAACCTCCGTGTTGTTTTCATTTGCATTTCTCTGATGGCTAGATCACAGGGCTCTTGGACATTCCCAACCCCTTTTTAAAAATTTTCACTAAGTTGTTAGGTTGCCCAGGCTGGGCTCAAATTTGTGATCCTCCTGCCTCAGCTTCCCACAGAGCTAGGATTCCAGGCCTGCACTGCCAGCCCCAGCTAACAATGATTTATTGAATGCCCCTATGTACTAGCTAGAATGTTGATGATGAACAAATCCTAGGAGGGTTTTTGCTCCATAGAGCTTATAGTTTAAAAGACACAGGAATATTACCGCCACATACAGGAACGTGCACCATTATAGACTGAGGAAGAGCAGTCACAGGAAAGGACAGGCCAGTGGTCCTCCAAGGGTGGCCCACACCAGCAGCACCTGCAGCTCAGTGCAATGTGAATTCCTCAACCTCCATAAACTTACTGAATCAGAGACTCCACATGCTGTGCTGTAACAAACCCTCCAGGTGATTCTGAACCATCAGCTCAAGGAACCCGGCATACACATAGGAGCTGAGGGAGCTCTCCCTAAAGCAGTGACATAGAACTGCGAACAGAAGACAGAGTGGGAGGCACATAAGCAGTGACAAGGGCATGTACCAACGTCCTGTGGTAGGAAGGAGTCCAGTGTGTTTAAGGAACCAAGACCAGGAGAGTGCTCAGGGAGATGCAGGTGTGGGAAAGGAGTGCACTTTGATTTCTCAGTGTAATAGGAAGCCACTGAAGAGCAGGGTCACTTGATTAGTATTACATTTCAGAAAGTTTTTTAAGGGGCTAAGTGGCTAAAGTGCTTGCCTGGCAAGCTGAAGGCCCTGGGTTCAATTATCCAGCATCACATGAACAGGTTGTGGTGGTGCACTCCTGTAATCCCAGCACATGGGAGGCTGAGGCAGGAGGATTGCTGTGAGTGCAAGGCCAGCCTGGGCTCCAAAGTGAGTTCAGGACCAGCCTGGGCCTCAGAGCGAGACCCTGTCTTAAAAAAAGAAAGAAAGAAAAAAAAAGGTCATTTAAGCCAGGCCTGCTGGTGCAGGCAAGTTGGAGCCTGATGCCGCAGAGCTCAAGACAGGGTCTCCGTTCTGCCGATGTCAGAGTGAACACCGTGAACAAAGATAGTTTGGAAGTACAACGTGACCTTACTGGGAGAAGTATAAAGGAAGGTGATGAGGACGGCAGGACCGCCGTGCAAGCCCGGGGCCAGAGCACCTGTCACTCAGCAGTTACAGCCACTTTTAGTTTTTCTACGGATCATGCATATTTATTTTGCTACATCTAGTTAGTCCTTACTGATTGGTACATATTAGCATGAAGATTTACTGATTGGTACATATTAACATAAAAACTAGCTTTAGTGGCTTTACATCAAATTTAAGATAAGTCCCGAAACTGAAGTGCCAGCAGGTCTAGCTGAAGGGCCCATAAGTCCCTTCAAAGATTTCTGTTACCATAGTTACAGCCTTCAGGTCTGTTTGATTGTTTCTTTTTACCATTTGTCCTGCATTCCAAGAAGTCTTGTCTTTCAGTGGTTCCTAAATCTTACAGGGGGACGCCTGGCCCAGTAAAGCTCTTGCCTTGCCTGCCTAGCAAAACTCTATTCACCCTACACCTGCCTAACAGAATCTACCTCAAGCCTAGCCCGGGGAACGAAGCAACTTAGCAAGACCCTGTCTCAAAATCAAAGATAAAAGTGGGCTGGGGATGTAGCTCAGTGTGAAGGCCTAGGCTCGACCCTCAGCACTATATATAAAGAAAGTTATTTGTTCAGATTTAGAGCAAGACCAGGGCTGTGGTGTTAGGATTAGTAAAAAAGGAAATGGGTCCACAAAATCTTCTGGAGTGTAAGTAACAGGAGTTAGTGACTGACATTCACAGACAGAAGGAGAGCAGCTCTAGGAGCACAGCTGTGTCCCTATCTTTGGTACTTTCCCTCGCTGGGACATAACATCCCATATTCGCAACTTTAGGGAGGAAAGATTTATTGTAGCTCAGTTTCAGAAGGCCACAATCCATTCCCAGGTGGTTGGCTGGTGATGATGGAAACACATGGCGGGTCCGGAAGCAGAGAAAGAGTTCCTCACAGTGGGGCAGAACACAGCCAGATCTGAGAAAAGGGGCAGAACCAGCACAAGCCCCTCCAGGTCAAGCCCCGGGCATCCACCCTTCCAGCCAAGCGCCACCTCCCAACAGTAAACACAGTCCACAGGTACCTGAGGCTTTGGAGGCCACTCCAGACCCAAACCACAACAGATCCTGAGCTGCGACAACATGAGCTGCCTCAGGGATGCCCAGGGACCCGTGACCAGAGCCAGGCGGCCTGGTGCTCTGGAGTGGGGCCAGGCTGGGGATACTGATGAGGTTGCGGAGCCCTTAGATCCGGCTGCTGTTATCCTGCCCCTGCCGGCCTCACTCCAAGACTGCAGGACACCACCCCTCCCCCACCTCGCTGGTAACTGCTCCATCCCTGCACGCATATTAGTCTCTGTTACTTCCCTGATGTACTCACCGCTGGTGCTGACACACAAACCCACAGGAATGCCATTTAGCGTGTCTGTCCCAGTTTTGGGCTCCATGCATGCCCGTGGCCCCGGACATCAGGCCTACTTTGAAACCTCTGAGCAGGTTCACTAGCTCTCAAGGATTTCTTCTCTCTCAACGAGCCCTCAAAAATAACAGCTCCTCAGGCTGGGGTAGCCCTTGGCATAGAGCACTCATCATGGACTTGAGAGTCCCTGGGTTTCCTCCTCAGTATGGGAAAAAAACCCAAGAGAACAAATTTCAGCCATTTCCTGCCAGACGCCTGCTGGTCTTTCCGCACTGCCAGCAGGATAGCGCCTCCTCCCTGGGCCTCTGAGCAACTGAAAGAGTTTTACTGCTAATGACTCCATGCTTTCCTGCTCTTACCACAAGCCAGTGGAAAGAACTGGGGCCCTGGGCCAGGAGCGCTGACCTCATGGGAGGGGTCTGGAGAGGCCTCTGCACAGCAGAGCGGGACATGGGGCCCCGCTCACAGGCATACTTACTGCCCCCCAAAGTACTTCATTAAAACAAAACAAAAATGAATTCTTTGATTTCACTCTCTTGAGAACGGGGTATGTGGTGAGAAATTGCAAACTGCAAAAGGTCAGTCAGCCAGGCCTGATGGCACAGGCCTGTACGTACCAGCATGGGGAGGCCGAGGCAGAAGCAGAACTGCAAGTTATGTTGTAGAAAATCCCTAGGGAAGGGGTCACCATCCCCCAAAACTGCCACTTTAACTGGAAGCTGTTTCCTAAGGACAGGACAGCCAGGCCTGCTGCGGACGGTGCAGTTGGGCCAGGGACACTGAATCATGACTCCCTGTGCTCTGTAAGCTCTGTGCCACTCTGCAAGAAGCTGCTTCTGCAGATCTGCTGCAGATGATCTGTACTTCCTGCTTGCTCAGCCCGAACTCTGGCCACCCTTGCCATTTTGGAGACATCCAGGTGGCAGCCCAGGCACCCGCACTCGCGATGGATCGCCCTCTCCCCTCTGACTTCTCTCTGAGTCATGACTTCACTGGGTTTAATTACCGTTCTTGGAACAGTTAGAGCCCAGCTTGGGCAACTTACTACTTTGCTAGACCTTGTCTCAAAATAAAAAATAAAAATGGGCTGGGGATACAGTCCAGGGTGAAGGCGCTGTGAAGGTGGACCTGTGATGCCATTGTGACCCATTTCCAGGAGCTGCCATCTCTTCCCCTAACAGCCTGTGGTGTCCAGACTGCCCAAGTGGAAGGGACCAGAGTAACAACTGGGGCACAGGAAGTGCTGCCATGGGCTCAAGACACCTGGGAACCGTCTCAGGCCAGCTGCCTTTTCCCTAGGAGAAACTGAGACTTCTAGAATCTAGGGGTTCATCGTGTCCTACAACTTTCTCATCTTCAAAGGGCAGCATCTTTCTACTCAGTAGCACCAAGAACAGATTCTTAAGAATTTCACAGGAAGCTGGACGTGGTGGCGCACGCCAGTAATCCCAGCACTCGGGAGGCTGAGACAGGAGGATTGCTGTGAGTCCAAGGCCAGCCTGGGTTCTGAAGTGAATTCACAACCAGCCTGGACTACAGAGTGAGACCCTGTCTCAATAAATAAATAAATAAATAAATAAATAAATAAATAAATAAAAAGAAAAAGAAAAAAAAGAATTTCACAGGTATGAAAGTCACTGGGAGGGCTGGAGGATAGCTCAGTGAGTACAGCGTTTGGCTAGCAATTGTGCACGGCTCTGAGTTTGATTCTCCAGCACCACATAAGCTGGGTGTGGTGGTGCACACCTGTAATCCCAGCACTCTGGAGGCTGAGGCAGGAAGATTGCTGTGAGTTCAAGGCCAGCCTGGGCTCCATAGTGAGTTCAGGACCAGCCTGCACTAGAGCAAGACCCTGTAAAAAAAAAAAAAAGTCACTGGGAGAGACTTCCAGGCCTGGATTCAGAGGTCCAGGCTGGGAGATGATGGCTGTGTCTAACAAGGTCCATGAACCGCATCTGGTTACCATGGACCTAGAAGCTCACAGATCTCATTTGTGGGTTATACAGAGTGAAGTTTGCTAAACCCTCATACTATGATTTGAATCTCGAGTGTCCCCCAGAAGCCTCACTTATCTGGATGTAGTGGGATAACTGTGGAGCCATATGTTGTTGGGAGGTGGGCCCTGGCTGGAGGGGTGAATGCTTGGAGTTTGACCTGGGAAGATTGTGTGAACGTGTTGAGACTGGGGTGGGGAACAGTCAGAGCTGGGGGTAATTGTGTTGTTGATATGTGGGCCAGGAAGTGAGAGAGGGGCACTCACTCTGGGTGTGGGGGGCCCCAACGGGCAGCTTGAATTAAGTAAAGGAAGGAAGGAAAAACAGGGTTTCTTCCAGAGAAAGCCCCTGACCTTGCCTGGTCTCCAAGGCATCCACCTTCCCTCCTCACCTGCCTTCCATCCACAATGCCCTGAGCAGCTCTCCAGCCTCTGCCCCAGCTTCCACTGTTGCCGACTTCCCATGAATGGACGGGGTGAGAGCCTCTGAAACTCTGAGCTAAAATAAATCTTTCCTCCCTTCAATTGTGGATGTTGGGGGTTCTGTCACAACAGGGAAGAAGGAACTAAGACATGCAACAGTGAGATCCCAGAATGTAACAGCTCAGGGTAGGGAGCTGAGCTGTGCTCTGCAAAGCCACCAGAGCTCCCGGCTGGCAAGGTGCCCCTGCAGCCTCCGGTGCCTGCCAGGGCTGGTCTGGTTATCACACTTCTAACCAACAGTGAGCCTCTGAAGCAAGGGGTTAACAATTAGCACATCATGATACTCTAGAAAGAACCTGCTTTTATACTATTCCTCTTCATAAAGATGATTGTAAGCAATTTGCTTTTAGTATACCCTCTTCTAATTTTCACAAGCCTATGAAGAGATACCATTGGAAAGTACTCCCTCAAGGAATGGCTAATAGCCCAACTTTGTGCCAAAACATATGGCTGCGGCCATACAGCCTGTAAGAAGTAAATTTCCTGATATTACTATCATCCATTATATGATGACATTATATTAGCAAGTACACAGGAGCCGTTGTTGCTCCAAGCCTGTCTGTAATCTCAGCACTCTGGGAAGCTGAGGAGGTAGGAGGATCACAAGTTCAAGCCCAGGAGCTGGAGGAATAGCACAGTGGTTAGCACATTTGCCTAGCAAGTGCAAGGCCCTGAGTTCCATTCCTCAGCCCACACAAGTGGGGCATGGTGGAGCATGCCTCTAATCCAGCACTTGGCGAGGGAACCGAAATGGTGTAGCCCCCTCCCGAGCGAGTGCTGCCCCATTGCCTTGGCGCCACAGTAACTCTTGACCCAGAATGATTCCTGTTAAAAGGAACAATGAGGATTGTGCAAAGTTTGCAAGAAGGAATAATTAACTTTGTCTGTAGCTTCTCACCCTAGAAAGATAAGGGGCTTTGGTATGTGGTAAACAGGTTTTGCTGTTCTCGCTGAAGGATCTTAAGGAAGTGGGCTGAGGGCTGGTGTGTTTTTTTTTCTTTTCTTTTTTCTGTGCTGTGGCTTGAGATATAAAAAGTGTATGGCGAGGGGGAATAAAGACTCCTTTCTGCTTCAGAAACAGCATTGTCTGTAGAGTTCATTTGCATGCCCCCAGTCGATATCCTTTGTTGACTGACTGAGCAGGCTCGGTCAACTTGGGAGGCTGAGGCAGGAAGACTGCTGTGAGTTTGAGGCCAGTATGAGATATATAGTGAGTTCAGATCAGCCTGCACTACAGCCTGTCTCAAAACAAAACAAAACAAAACAAAACAGGGCTGGAGGAATGGCTCAGCGGTTAAAGCGCTTGAGCAAGCACTAAGTCAAGTGCTAAGTACCCGAGTTCGATTCCCCAGCACCACATAAGCTGGGCGTGGTGGCACACGCCTGTAATCCCAGCACTCGGGAGGCTGAGGCAGGAGGATTGCCTTGAGTCCAAGGCCAGCCTGGGCTCCATAGTGAATTCAGGCCAGTCTGGGCCGCAGAGCAAGACCCTGTCTCAAAAAAAAAAAAAAAAAAAAGTTCGAGCCCATCCTGGGCAACTTCGTGAGACCCTGTTTCAAAATCAAAACCAAAAAATGGGCTAGGGATGTAGGTCAATGCAATGGGCTCAACCTCTAGTACCACCAGAGAAAGAATGAACTTGACCATGGGGTAGACCCCACCTGGCTGCAAGGGAGGCCAGAAAACACAGTGTCACTGAAAACACAGTGTCACTCAGGGCTGTTTGTCCAGCTCCCACTCATGTGCATGGCAGAAGGTTGGGGCCAGCCGCTAGCAGTCTGTGGCACACAATGCAATGGGAAAGTGCGCTGATGCCCGGGTGAGCGTGAGCTTAGGGAATTTGCGGGAGACAGCCACCGCACCAGGTAGAGATAGGTGGTAAAGGACCTGGACACTGGTGTTGGAGGCTCAGATGCTAGTTGTGTGACTTGCCAGCTGTGGTACAAGTTACATAATGTTCCTGAGGCAGGGCTGCCTCCTCTGACACTGGGATAATTGTACTGGGATTGAGTCTATAGGGGGCCCCAAATAAATGGCAGGAATTCAGGTCACAACAAGACAGAATCAGGTTGGTCTCAGACTAGATTGGGACATGATGTTCAGATTATTTTTTCAGTACCTAGGGAGCTCAGCCCAAGACTCATAAAAGACGTGAAGATCCTGGAAGGGGCTACCCTTGCAGTGAGAGGGTCGACTAGAAAATTCCCACTCGCCAGCAGAGGCAATCTAAGAAAAAAGCTGCCTCCTTGCGGTAGAAAAAGTTCTAAGAATAAGATCTGATTTCCTTGAGTGCTAGGAACGATACTCCCGCTCCCTAGAACACCCTTCAGGTACTGGAAGCCTGCTGCTTGAGAAATTAATTTATCATGATAGTAGCTCCCCCGTGTGTCTGAAAGGAGTAACTGCAAAATTCTTTAAAAGTCAACATCCTAAATTAGAATCTCCTGGGTTTAAGTCCAACCCATAAAAATTTCCCTCACACTCCTTAGCTGCAGCAACAGCAACAACAAAAACTGATTATAAGGGGGTGCAAGCCCTAAATAAAAGTTTTCCCAGAGAAAACACAAATCAACAAGAAGTGCTGGGTGCAGCCTGAAATCCCAGCCCTCTGGGAGGTTGAGAAAGGAGAATCACAAGTATGAACCCAGCCTGGGCAATTTAACAACTTAGCAAGACCCTGTCTTAAAATCAAATTTAAAAAATGAACTGGTGATGTAGCACATTGTGAAGGCCCTGGGTTCCATCCCCAACACCATGCACATACACCATACACCGAAATAAGAAAGCGCCCATGCTGGGCTCAAACTTGCAGCCTTCCTGTCTCAGATGCCCAGAGTGCTGGGATGACAGGCCTGTACCCTCTGGACCGACCACAAAGGTCTTCAACGTGAATAATCATTAGAGAAACAAATCAGAACCATAATGAGTCCAAACCTGGTAAAACGGCTATTATGAAAAGAAAAAAGATAAAAAGCATTGGCAAGGGTATTGAGAAAAAAAAAAAGAAAAATTTCATATGTTGTTAGGGGCAATATAAAATGGTTTGGCTATTATTAAAAGCAGTATAAAATGTCTTAAATATTTTTTGTAGTACTGTGGTTCCAACTCAGAGCCTTCACACTGTGCTGTGAAGCTACATCCCCAGCCCTTTATTAAATTTTGATTTTTAAAATAATTATTTAGTTTGAGACAGGGTCTCTGTCAGAGTCCAGGCTAGTCCTGAACTCACTATGTAGCTCAGGCTGGCCTTGCACTCACAAAAATCCTCCTGCCTCAGTATCCCAGTGCTGGGATTACAGATGAGAGCCACCATGCCCAGTTTATGTGGTGCTGGGGAATCAAGTTCAGAGCCTTGCACTGCTAGGCAAGTGCTGTAACCACTGTGTTATTCTTTTAGCCCTAGTTTTGATTTTGAGACAGGGTCTTGCTAAGTTACTACGTTGCCCAGGTTCAAACTTACGATCTTTCTGCTTCAGTTTCCCAAAACACTGGGATTACAGGTCTACACTACCAGGCACAGTGAAAAAATTTAAAACCACCCAGCATTAGAGAGGCTGAGACAAGAGGACTGCTGTGTGTTTGAGGCCAGCCTGGGATATATGAGTTCAGGACCAGCATGGACTACAGAGTGAGACTCTGCAAATGAACAAATAAATAAGCAGGCTGGGGGTATAGCTCAGTGTAAAGGCTGAGTTCAACGCTCAGCACAAAAACAAAAAACCAAAAACCTTGCTAAAGACATGAAGACATACTGTAAAATGAACAAGTGCTCAAAAGAATGAATGTCTCCTCCTGGTTCTGGCTTTTTCTGTTTTCCCGGCCACCCTCCCACCCCTACTCACAGACACACACCTTCTAAGATGAAAACGATCAAAGTTGCGGGATGCCCAGGAGAACCTGGGGTGCTACCTGTCCTCAAGCCTCACTTCTCATGACGGTGGCCCTTGAGAAGAGTCCACCCCTGGGAGTCCAGGCTGCCAGAATTCTGGAAGAATGACTGTGCTGGTCAGTGACAGCTAGACTGCGGCAACCATCAGCAATCAAGTTCCAAATCCCCGGAAAATCACCCCTTGCCTCTTTTCTAGTGAAAATTTTTATTTCCAGAAGCAGAACTGTTTTGTAACACGGAGGTCATGGGATGGAGTCACTGTCTGTTAAGCACAAGTCCCACCTCTGAACTAACTCCCTTCCCCAGCCCCGGAACCTTCACACAGAGTCTGGAAACCACTCAGACCGGCCTCACAGTCTGCAGCTGCATGTCCAGAGCCTCTTCTAGGCCTGGATGACTTCTACTCTGAGCTTAAGCTTAGGGTCCCAACTCCTGTCCCCTCCACACCTTCCGCATGCTGGTTTCCACAGGAAAGAGGCTGTCTGCCTTCTGGAATGGCGTTTCCATGGGAAACAGCAGTGGGAGCCTGGCAGAGGCCCAGGTGCCCTCACAGGCAGCAGAGCCGCTCCACCTCTGCCTCACAGTCGTAGAATTTTTCAAAGAGCTCCAGGGAGGCACCATTGCACTCAAGCCACCTCCTCAGGGTGCCCAGGGCCTGCAGGGCGTCAGCTTTGGTGGGCAGAGACTCAAAGCTGGCCCCCCCACTCCCACTCTTGTCCTCAGTGCCTGTCTCCTCTTTACACACTCCAGGTGCTGCCCCCTCACCCTCCAACTCCACGAACTGGAAAAACTCCTCCCGGCTCAGTCCTCTGGGGACTGGTGGCAGCTCAGAGGCTTTGTCCAAGAATGGGGGCATTTTTCCTGGAGCCAGCCCTTCCTGAACAAAGCTGCTCAAAATGAGCTGAGGGGGTACCCTGGCCCAGGCAGCTGCCGCCAAGTGCAGGGCATCCAGCATTGTGATGCCTGTCTCAGTTCCAGCCAGCGGGGTGCCATCCCTCTCACTCTGGAAGGCAGCCAGCTTGCCCAGCAGCCGGTGTCGGTAATGGGCCTTAAAGGCCCAGACCACAGAGCTGGGTAGGGAAGGCGTAGGGCTGGAGGCAGCCAGAGGCAAGAGCTGCACATGGTGGAGCTTAGGTGGGCCTGTCAACTCCTCCACCACTCGGGCAGCCAGTAGCAAAGCTACCTGTCGGCCTTGGCATCCCATGTCTTGGTCAAACTGTGCCAACCACTCTGACCAGGGGATGTCTGGGTCAGGGTGGTAGGAGGCAGGCAGTGCTTCCCTGCTGACCCCAAAGAAACATCTTGGGTCAGCCTGGAGCCCGCCCACCAATACCCGACGCTTTTCTGTGCCCCGGCTGTTGGCACACAGCAGCACGTGAACCCGGTCACATGTCACTGCTCCACCGGGCACTGCCCGGTATAGCAAGGGCACTTCGGCACAGCCAAAGATGTCCTCTGGGGAGAAATCTTTAAGGGAAAGAGGTGGCTCGGCCTGGTTCGTGAGCCCTGGGGACGGTGACTCTGTGGGTAATTGCTGGGTGAGGACATGGCGAGCCCCAAGGCCTACATTGTTTCGGCGCTTCCAGCGGACTAGCCAGCCAATGCTGGGAACAAAATCTTGACCCATGATATCGGCCAGCTCTTTGGCTTTGTGGAGCAGCACGGGCCCCGTCACGTCCCAGGCCTGGGCCCGCGCGATGTGGTACCAGCAGAGCAGAGCCTCGTCAATGCCGCTGTACTTGGACTCCCGCTTGCGTTTGCGCTCCCGGTTGGCTGTGCCACTACACCAGTCTGCCAGTAGCTTCTCCTTATTCTTGCAGATGCGTGAGATCTGGGGCTGGGAGACCTGGAAGCGCCGGGCCACCTCTGACTGGGACATCTTGGACTCACCCAGGAGTTCTAATACCTGAATCTTCTCGGCCAAGGATAGTGCATGAAGCTTCTTCTTGCTGCTCAGCTCCATAGCATCCGCCCAGGGCACCTGTGGGGGCGGAGAAAGCTAGGCTGAGCAGGAAGAGCAGCAGAGGAGGGACAGGGCAGGGCACTGGATGAAGTGTGGGAGGCGGGGGCGACTGCTTCAGCTGAGACCAGGGCGGAGGCATCATCCTGAGGGGTGGCGCTGGCCGGGGGAGGGGGAGGCTGAGCTGGGTTTGGCCTCACCGGGAGAAATGCAGATAAATACAGCTCGGAGTACAGCTGCGGAGACAACAAAGGAATACGCACAGACTGGAGCTGGGGTCCTGGGCAGGTGTGGGCGGCCCTGGGAGGGAGAGGGGGCTAATGGCCTGGGCCGATTTAGATAGGGCGGGGGCTCGGTGACGGAGTGAACGAACAGTCGAGGTGTACAGACGACAGAGGGTTAAGGATGGGGTCTGAAGAAGCGAGCCCAATTTGGTGTGCGTGGGGGAAGGCTGGGCAAGGGCCCAGCCCGCAGGGGCCGCGGAGGGCAGGATGGGAGTGCAGGTGCACAGGCGACAAAGGGCGAAAGGGGTGAGCAGGCGGGACCTCCAGAGGGACGAGGTGATCCCGGCGGGGGAGACAGTGGCCTGGGAGGGGTTCCGTGACGTGGGGACGAGCGCCCGGAACACTGGCGGGCCCGGGGTCGGGCACTGAGCCCTGGCCAGCCTCTCCCTACCTCGACCCGGAGTCCGTCGGTGGGGCAGACGCAGCTCCGACCGCCTGCCCGACCGGCCTCCCGTTCCGCACCCACCTCCGGCGCTAGTCCCGTGGCTCCCGCCCCTGCCCTTAAGCCTAGCTCCCGAGTCCCCGCCCGGGCGGTAACAGCAGGGCAGAGGAGAGACCAGGACCACGACCCAGAGGGCGGAGCGGGCTGAGAGGCTGCGCGGGAGCCGGGCGCGCGCACAGCAGGCCTCCGCGCGCGCCACCCGCGCCAGGCTCTCTCCCAGCCGGGAGGCCAGCGAGGCCGACCTTCAGCTCCCACCCGCCGAAGCCCCGCCCTGGATCAATCAGATTGGTTTGCAGTGCATCCCGTCCCGCCCCTGGATACGTCTCATTGGATGGCTCGAAAGTGGCGGCTTGCCGCGCCCTCTGAGGGTGGGGCTTCTAGAGCAGATGGAGGAGGAGGAGCCAGGATCTGGGAGTCCTTAGGTGCCGCTAGCTGCTCCCTGATGTGCGGACTGGGAAACTGACTCGGCGTCCCAAGGCATTCATGTCCGTGAGCCTAGGCAGTCTCAGCTCCTTCGCCTATCAGAGAGAGCTAATGGTCCTCACAGAGTTGGGAAAACATGGATGTAACCTCTAAGATACAGGAAAGCACTTTGCATTGGGCAGCGCGGGCCTCAAGGCTGTCAGCCCGGGCACTTAATGCTGCTTGCCTGGGGTCAGTTGATTCTGGGCGGGTAAGGCTAATTTTTATTAGTTTTGCTACTTCTTGAAAAGATTCGTTTCCAAACTCAAGACCTAGTATTCCTGTCCTCACTAACCCTCTGTGGGGAACTAGAAGTTCATAGTCGGCTTACCTTGCACCCCATTACTCGCTGCGGTCACAGAAGGGGGCCTCTCTCAGCCTTATGGGCTCCACCCCATTCTACCAGCTGATGCTGTCCATCCCTCCAGGTCTCATCTCCTGCAAGCACGTCCCAATTTCCCTCTCTTATGCTTGCTTTTTTCTTTCTTTCTTTCTTTTTTTTGAGACAGGGTCTTTCCTCTGTAGTCCAGGGTGGTCCTGAACTCAGTATGGAGCCCAGACTGTCCTCGAGCACATGACAGTCCTCCTGTCTCAGTTTCCAGAGTGCTGGGATTACAGGCGTGTGTCACCATGCCTAGTTTATGTAATGGTGGGGAAAGGGACCCCAGCCCCTTGGCTTGTGCTTGCTAGGCAAGTGATCTAACCACTGAGGTACGCCTCAGCCCTTTGTTTATTTATTACCTTTTTTTTTTTGAGACAGGGTATTGTGGTTTGGATCTGGAATGTTCCCCAAAAGTCTCATGTATTTGAATGTTATAGATTGTTTATGGAACCTTGTGCTGTTGAGAGATTGGGGCCTAGTCTGGAGAGGTGGGTTACAGGCATGTAAATTGGATTATAGGAATGTAAATTGTATTACAGGTGTGTAGTGGGGGCTTACCACACCTTCCACACCTGGATCCAGGAGGAGCTAATCACTGGGATAAGACCTGGAAGGATACATAAGCTGCTTCCTCCCTTCCTTGGAGGACTAGTCTCAACTTGCCCTGACCCGGCTTCCTGTTTGGGATGTTGTGAGAAGCTACCTCTGCCTGTGCCGTGTACATCCATTGCTGCTGGCCGCCCCTGAATGGACTGTGACCTTCTGAAACTGTGAGCAAAAATAAAGCTTTCCTCTCCTAAATTTGTGGATGTCAGGTATTGAGTCACAGCAACGAACAAGTAACTGAGACACAGGGTCTTGCTCTGTAGCCCATGCTGGTCCTGAACTCACGATGGAGCCCAGGCTGGTATTACAGGTGTGCGCCACCATGCCCGGCTTATGTTGTTCAGGGGAATCTGGGGTACTTAGTGTGTCATGTAGCCCTTGCTAGGCAGGCTTTTTAACTATTGAGCCATTCCTGCAGCCCTTATTATTTTTTACTAGTATATATTTGTGATATATAGTAACAATCAACTTGATAAATTGGTGTGTTTACACATTTTGGTCTTTTTTACTTCCCTTCCACATTTGCACCTCTCGCCCTATCCCCTTTCTGTCTCCACAAAGTCTACTTTTTTTCATCTTTCTTTTACTTTGCTCTTTTTTTTTCTTCTTTTTGAGACAGAGTCTTGCTCTGTAGCCCAGGCTGGTCCTGAACTCACTTTGGAGCCCAGGCTGGCCTTGAACTAGAGGCAATCCTCCTGTCTCAGCCTCCTGAGTGGTGGGATTACAGGTGTGCGCCACCATACCCGGTTTATGTGGTGCTGGGGAATCGAACTGGGGTACTTAGCGCTTGCTAGGCAAGCGCTTAATAGCTGAGCCATTCCTCCAGCCCTACTTTGCTCTTTTTTTATGGTTCAGTTTTCTCATATTAGGAAACCATGTGGTATTTAACCTTTGTTTTACTAACTCCCTTATGCCTGTTTGGTGTTCTTATTTTCATAATTCTTTTCTGATTCTTTAATTTTTTTGAGACAGGGTCTCACTGTGTAGTCCAGGTTGGTTCTGGGCTATGTAGCTCTCTAACTTACAGCAATTTTCCTGCCTCAGCCTCCCCAGTGCTTATGTGATGCTGGGGACTCAAAATTAGAGCCTTGTCCTTGCTAGGCAAGCACTTTAACTGCTGAGCCATTCCTTCAGCCCGTTTTTACAACTTTTAAAAAAAGTAACCAGAGGCTGGAGGAATGGCTCAGTGGTTAAAGTGCTTGCCTAACAAGCACTAAGTCAAGCTCCAAGTACCTGAGTTCGGTTCCCTAGCACCACATAAACTGGCCATGGTTGCGCATGCCTGTAATCCCAGCATTCAGGAGGCTGAGGCAGGAGGATTTCTGTGAAGACAAGACCAGCCTGGGCTACACCAGTGAGTTCAGTGGGCTACACCTGGGCTACAGAGCGAGACCCTGTATCTAAATAAATAAATAAAATTTAAAGAAAGGAACTTCAAAGCAATGATCACCCAGGCATGGTAGTACATGCCTGTAATCCCAGTACTAGGGGAGCTGAGGCGGGAGGATTGCTGTGAGTTTAAGGCCAGCCTGGGCTACATAGTGAGTTCAGGACCAGACTGGACTATAGAGCAAGACCATGAAGACTGCATTTCAAAAGAAAAAATAATGGAAGAACTTTAAAACACACTGCACTGGAAGGCAGAAGTGGGAAGATCTCAAGTTTGAGCCCAGCCTGGGCAACTTGGCAAGACTCTGTCTCAAAATCAAAGATTAAAAAAAAGAAGAAAAAAAAGGTTGTGAATGTCGCTCAGTGAAAGGGCCTTAGGTTGGGGTGCCAGCTCCAGGATTTGGGGGGAAGGCACAATGACGATACCACTCAAAGTGAAACACATAACAAGATCTGCTATGCAACATCAGATTCTGACTTTTGCTCAAAAGACTCATTTTGGGCTATAATGTTTGCTTGGAAGGCTGCAGGTATGCCCTATGCACACTTCTAGTCTCAGAAGCCACATTCTGGCCGGGAGCACACGGGCAACTCAAAGTACGCCAGATCAGCAAGGCTGAGACCCCTTGTGCAAAAGCTTTTGTGCTCTTCCCTTCCATGGTAACATCACTAACTTGTTGCTGGTGGAGGGGGAAAGGTTTAAAACAGGTTCTCATTGTATAGGTAGCCCAGGATTGTTTCAGACTCAAAATCTCCCAGCCTCAGTCTCTAGGTGCTGGGATTACAAGTGAGCACCACAGTAGGCTTTTATGCTTCCCCCATCTCCATTTTATTGATATGTCTATACGCAATACATGTTTACATTGAGCTTGAGTATTTTGTGCACATATATATCGTGTCAAAATGACAAGCCCTCTCCTCTCCCTTACGGACCCTCACATACCCTCCTGCTCCCTGCTAGTTCCCACTATCCCATTTAATTCTACGAAATGACTGAATTATGGGTTTCTTTTATTAGCAAAACCATTTGATATTTAACTTTCTATGTCTGACTCCACTCAGCATGACGGTCTTAAATTATGTTCATTTACTTACAAAAGCCTCGAATTTATCTGTCTTTATAGATAAGTATTATTCCTTTGTGTACATATACCACAATTTATGCATCCATTAGTCTGTTGATGGGCATTTTGGTGTCTTCCACATTTTAGCTATTTAGTTGTGATGCTATGAACATGGGCATACAAGTATTTTATGATACTTTTAACTCTGGGGGAAAATTTCCAGGAGAGATATTATCCTGGATCAAAGAGAATATTTATTTCCAACCTTTTGAGAGATTTCCATACTGCCCTCCAGAGTGGTCGTACCAGTTTACAATCCCACCAGCAGCATAAGAGGGTTCCTTTTCCCCCACAACCTCACCAGCACTGATTGCTGTTGAGATTTTGATTATATACCATCCTGTCTGGGGTTATGTGGTATCTTAGTGGTTTTGATTTGCATTTCTCTAATAGCTAAGGATGTTGAGCATCTTTTCATTTACTGGCATTTGAACTTCATCTGAGAATTGCCTATTCCATTTTTTTTTTTTAACTGGGTCTCACTCTGTGATCCAGGCTGGCCTTAAATTTACAGCAATCCTCCTGTCTCAATCTCCCAACTGCTGGGATTACAGGCCACGCCCAGCATATGTGATGCTGGGGAGCTGAACTCAGGGCTTTGTGCTTGTTCACAGCAATCCTCCTGCTTCAGCCTCCCAAGTGGTGGGGTTACATGTGTGCACCAACATGCCAGGCTAATTTTTATGTAGTACTGGGCAATCAACCCATGGTTTTGCACATGTGAAGCAAATGTTGCATTCATTTTAAGTATCTGAGACTACAAAGTCAGCTGTCCATAAAGCTGTCACTTCTATCCAAGTCTAGCAAAACATTTCCTGTTCCAAAGTACAGAAATAAACGGGATGACAGGGCTTTTTTTCATTTTATTTTTCTGAGACAGCGTCTTGCTGTATAGTTCCCGGTGGTCCTGAACTCACTATGGAGCCCAAGCTGGCCTCGAACTCAAGGCAATCTTTTTGACTGCTGGGATTACAGGCATGTGTCACCACACCCAACAAGTATGTGGTGCTTGGGAATTGAACTCAGGTCCTCATGCTTACTAGCCATGTGCTCTTAACTGCTGTGCTATTCTTCTAGCCCCAATGCTAGTTTATCTTAACCCAAATTTTGTTCTGATTAAAGAGGGTCATTGTTTTTTGTTGTATTGTGCCTTTACACTGACCTACATCCCCACTCCATTTTTATTTTTTGAGATGGGGTCTCACTCCGTAGCCCAGGCTGGTCCTGAACTCACTGGTGTAGCCCAGGCTGGCCTTGGATTTAGCAATCATCCTGCCTCAGCCTCCCGAGTGCTGGGATTATAGGCAGTGCCACCACACCTGGTTTTATGTGGTGCTGGGGAATGGAACTCAGGGCCTTGTGCTGCTAGACAAATGCTTTAACCTCTGTGCCATACCTTCAGCCCCTTCACTGTTATTTAAAACAAAAATGAATTGTGGATTTCTGTAACAAAACTGACAACCAATTTTACATCTGGTTTACATATTTGGCCTCAATAAAAACACTGATTTTGGGAAGAAACGCTGTATTTTAAGATGTTCTTGTCTGTAATCTAAGCTGATTCTGAACTATGTAGTTCAGACAGGTCTTCAACTTGCAGAAATCCTCAGCCTCCAAAATGCCAGGATTATTGGTGTGTGTGTGTCACCATGCCCAGCTAATTTTTACAAAGTGGTACTGGGGAACTGAATGAACCAGGGCCTTGCATATGCTAGGCAAATGCTCTAACAACTGAGCTATGTCCCCAGCCCAAAAAGCAAGAAAGTTCTTAACCAGGATAATCAGGAGATAAGACATTCAGCACAGGCCTGTGTGTAAAAATGTTTATTTTTACTAATGTTTATAGAATACAGGAACTAAAGAGGGGAGGGGGAGACACCTAAACTCCAAAGCAAGTTAGGGCCTACCCACAGCCAAGGGGGAAGGAAGGCCACTCCAGGGTGTCCTGGCATGGACTATCCCCTTCCTACTTAATGTCAGTTATCACTAAGCAGAAAACAAGGGACTCAAGGTATGAAGACCTTACCAGCTGCTAGCGAGTGTGCAAGGGAAGAAAGGGACATTTATGCAGCTTCCCTGTGACCAGAATACACAAGCAGGAGGCAGAGGCTCCCGATTTAGTTAAGGGCAGGAGGCTGAATGCCCAGGTCCAGGAAGAACAAAAAGGGGATTTTTGGAGGTAGGCTTTTTTTTGTTGAGTTAAAAAACAGGCACATTATCCAACATCTCCCTGTGGCCCCCACGCTGCTGGCCTGGCCTCGCTCCCCACGAAACCAAAGGGAACAAGGAGGGAGGCAAGAAGACTAGACGTTCCGAGGGTGGGGAATGCTTGGGTTGCTAGACTGCCGGTGAGGGAGCCAGGCACACACAGGAGGACAGGTGAAGCTGCTACTGCCCTGGGCGGGTTGGGTGAGCAGGGCGGAGCCAGGAGGGTGACTGGGAGCATCCCGGCTCAAAGGACTTGGTGTAGCAGGACAGAGGGCCATCTCGGAGGGAGGCGGCAAGGTGAAGCAGCACAAAGGGCATGGAAAGCTTCTGGTGAGCGCGGCCTCAGCCTGCTCACTCCCAGCTGCTCCTGGAGGAGGCCCAGCCGAGCTCACCTCCAGCAGGAGAGCTCTGAAGACCAGAGCAGAAGCCAGGCTGAGAGGAGTGAGCTGCTCTCCCATTCTTTCTCAGAGGACATGGTTTGAACCCTGTGATCACCAGGGCCTGGGCCCAAGGCAAGCAGAGTGAATGCACTTCATGGAGAGCAGAGAGAAGCTAGGCCCACAGGTACACCTTGGGGCAGCGCCGCCCCTTTCTCCCTGAGGGCCTGGGGCCAGGGGTGGTCAGAGCTGCCACCTCTGCTTGCTGTTGCCAAAGGCAAGTTGGCACGACTACCCCAAAGTTCTGGACTTGTGACAGGAAGGAGGAAAGAAGAGTGGGTATGAAAAGGATGGAGGAGAGATACAGCTTTAGATGTATGGGGAACTGGGACGGCACATCAAGAGGAGTTCTGATTCTGGTAGATGGAAGCTTTCTCTTTCAGCAGGTCCAGACACAAGTGGCAGCTCCAGCTCCCTGCAGAGAAGCATAAGGAGGTCAGGGCAGGCCCCACTTGATTCCTGTCTGCTGGCCTCCACACCCCCTGCCTTCTCTTCACGCAGGAGGGCTCTGCACAGCAGCTTCATGGCTCTCCTGAGCCAGGAGGCACCTCTTGGTCTTCAAACACTGTGAAAGATCCTTGTTGGTGGAAAGAAAGTAACCATCAGCTGGAGGATGGCTGACGTGCCCAGGCCCTGGTGGTGGTTAAGTCAAAAGCCCTGCAAGTAGTAGGAAGACGCTGGGAGATACAAGTTTGAAAAGGGCCTCAACTTTAGTTTGTTGAGACAGGGTCTTATTCCATTGTCCAGGCTGGTCTTGGACTCACTCATTAGAGTAGGCTGGCCTCAAATTCACAGCCTGCCTGAGGCTCCCAAGTGCTGGGATTACAGACATGTGCCACCACACCCAGCATAAGTGATGCTGGGGATTTGAACCCAGGGCCCTGTGCTTGCTAGGCAAGCACTTTAACCACTGAGATATTCCTCTAGTCGCAGAGTTCTGAAATTATGAGCATAACTATACACGTGTAGATATATGGGAAGTATCCATAGCTTTTATCAGTTGTTCTGAGATTAATGACTCAAAAATATAAGGAGGAGGCTTAGGATGCAATTCAGTGGCAGAGCACCTGTCTAGGAAGCATAGAGCCCAGGGTTCAATTCCAAGTACTTAGGGAATTGGGGAAGGGGGAGGAAGGTCCTTTCTAACCCTAGGGCTAATGACTAGGAATTGGCAAACTTTTCTATAAAAAAACAAAGTGGAGGCTGGAAGAATGGCTCAGCAACTTAAGCTCTTGCCTACCAAGTACTAAGTACCCAAGTTGGATTCCCCAGCACCACATAAACTGGGTGTGGTGATGCATGCCTGTAATCCCAGTACTGGAGGCTGAGGCTGGAGGATTTCCGTGGGTCCAAGGCCAGCCTGAGCTACAGGGTGAGACCTTGTCTCAAAAAAAAAAAAAAAAAGTCAAAGTGTTAAATATTTTAAGCTTTGTAATCTACAGGTTCACTCACCCCTCCCCTTTTTTGTTGTATTAAGAGAACAAATCTAGGACCTTTGTACTGAGCTACATTCCTAGCCCTTTACTTTATATTTATTCACGGGGGAGTGATGTTATTTGGAAAATTATGGAGAGGGGCATAAGCTTCCCCTACCCAGAAGGCCTCCTGAGGAGGTTATCTCCAGCTATTTATTTATTTTTACTGAGATAGGGTCTCACTCTGTAGCTCAGGATGGTCCTGAACTCACTATGGAGCCAAGGCTGGCCTTGGTCTCATGGCAATTTTCCTGACCCAGCCTCCTGAGTGCTCAGATTACAGGGGCGCACCACCTTGCCTGGCTTAGGTGGTGTTAGGGAATCAAACTCGGTACTTAGTGCTTGACATAGCGCAAGTGTTTTAGCTGCTGAGCCATTCCTCCAGCCCCCAAAGCCTGTTTATAAACTGTGTATGGTAATAGATAAATGTTCCCCTGCAGCTGCTAAAGAACTTTCAGACTTTGTTTGTAGCTTTATTTTTATTTATTTTGAGACAGGGTCTCATTCTGTAGTCTGGGCTGGTTGAACTCACTATGTAGCCCAGGCTGGCCTCTAAGACAAGGCAGTCTTCCTGCCTCAGCCTCCCAAGTACTGGGATTACAGGTATGTGCCACCATGCCTGGCTTATTTGGTGCTAGAGAATCGAACTCAGGGCCTTATGCTTCCTAGGTAAGTGATCTAACCACTGTGTATTCCCACAACCCTGGTTTTATTCTCTATAGCAGTGGTCCCCAACCTCTCTGGTTGCAGAGACAGATCCTAGAACACAACTTTTCCAGGGGAGTGGGATATGGTGCTAGGATCTCTGCTCAGCTCCACCTCAGGCCACTAGGCATTATTCTCTAGAACACAACCTAGATCCCTTATACATGCAGATCACAGGTGGGCTCAAGCTCCTACAAGAACCTAATGCCACCACTGACCTAACAGGAGACAGTACTCAAGCAACAACGCAAGTGATGAGGAGCAGCTAGTCCATACCCCCTGCTGTGTGCAAAGTTCCTAACAGGCCACGGGCCACCATGTCTGAGGCCCAGAGGTTGGAGACCCCTGCAGGATGCTAGGAATTTGACCTGTATCAGCAATTGGCCTACATACCAGCTTCCAGCACACAGTGAACCACTTTTCTCACTTGAAATGCTGTGCACAGAACAGCTATGGGACATTTCTGTCCTCCCAGGAATGTTCTAACATTGCTGGTTATTGATTGATTGTGGCACTGGGATCAAGCCTAGGGCCTTCACACTGTGCTACATCTCCAATATTTTTGTCTCTGATTTTTAAACAGGATCTTCCTAAGTCACTAAGCTGTCCAGTGTGGGCTTAAACTTATGATTCTTCTGCATCAGCTTCCAGAGTGCTGGGATTATAAGCTTGTATCACCAGGCCCAGCTACTTGAAGCATTAGTAAACTATTAGAGGATTAGAGGAATAGCACAGCGGTTAGAACGCTTGCCTAGCAAGTACAAGGCCTTGAGTTTGATTCCCCAGCATCTTACAAGCTACATGTGGTAGCACACACCTGCAATTCCAGCAGAGGGGAGGCTAAGGCAAGAGGATTTCCCTGAGTTTGAGTTCAGCCTGAGCTACATAGTGAGTTGGGGACCAGTCTGAACTACAAAGTAAGACCTTGTCTCCAAAAAAATAAAAATAAAAATAAAAATAAACTACTAGAGTGGCAACAGACCCATCTGGGCTCTCAGGTCAAGGAACACACAAATCTGTCAAGGTTAGAGAGCCGGAACAGAAGCTTCATATCAGACAAGCAATCAACTCGGCTCCCAGACTGCTTGGAAAACGACCCCTTTCTCTTTCTAGGCGACTGTTCTCCACTCATCATCTGCTTTCTCATTGGGTGGTGATTTTCTGTTTATAAATATAACTGGTGATAATGTGCAAAATGTTAAACTTTATCAGATTCCACTTACTACCTACCAGGTTTTTTCCCTTCATTCTTTTTAGTGAAGAAGACCTGTCGTAAGCCACATACAAAATGAACTATACAAAATAGTTAATGTCTCTAAGTCCTAAAAATTCCTTAAAAAATTTTTCATAATGTAAAAAAAAAAAAAAAAAAAATCAGGGGTAGGCAAGGCCTGGTGATGCAGGCCTATAGTCCCAGCACTCTGGGAGGCTAAGGCAGGAAGATACAAATTAAAGGTCAGATTGAGCAATTTAGCAAGACTCTGTCTTAAAAAACAAAAAACCAAAAACAGGCTGTGGACTCAGCTCAGTGTAAAAGTCCTGGACTCAATTCCCAGGAACCCCATCACACCCCCGCCAAAAAAGCAAGCTTCAAGTTGGTCCTACCTATTTTCAGGCTGAAATTCTGGGAAAGCATCCTGAGCTGAACCAAGGCAAGGTACCTTATTTCTCAATTTAGAAGAAAAAATTGGGCTGGAGGAATAGCTCAGTGGTTAAAGTGCTTGCCTAGCAAGCACTAAGTACCTGAGAGTTCAATTTCTTAGCACCATGTAAGCCGGCATGGTAATGTATGTCTGTAATTCTGCCACTTGGGAGGTTGAGGCAGGAGGATTGTCAAGTCGAAGCCTAGCCTGGGCTACATAGTGAATTCAGGACCAGCATGGACTAGACAGCGAAACTCTGTCTCCAAAAAGAAAAAAAAAAAAAAAAAAAAAAAAAGGAGGGGGGCCAGGCCTGGAAGAATAGCTTACAGGTGTGCTAAGTACCTGAGATCTATTCCCTAACATCACATAAGCTGGCTATGGTAGCACATGGCAGTAATCCCATATAGAGTGAGACCCTGTCTCAAGAAGACATGACGACAACGATGACGGAGGAGGAAGAGGAGGAATAATAACTGGTAACACAGAAGGAGCTGGGTGGGCCTAGTGGTGCAAGTCTATAATCGCAGCACCCTGGGAGACTAGGGGAGGAGAACGGCAAATTGAAGCCCAGCTTGGGCAATTTAGCAAGACCCTGTCTGAAACAAACAAAAAGGAGTCTGGGAATGTAGCTTAGTGTGAAGGTCCTATGTTCAATCCTCAGTAGAGCACACAAACAAGAAAACCAACCAATCAACATTCTAACAGAACTCAGTATTTACTATACAGGTGATTTTCTAAGATACTAATAAAGTAATTGTTCTAAGTAAAAAGATCTTGCCCAGTTACCTTCCGGAGGCTCAGACATGGATGGGGTGAGACAGTACATGTGGTAGCCACGGTCACAATCATCACAGAAGAGCAGCTGGTCCTAGAGAAGGCAAAGAGGAGGGAGGAGATTCAATG
Source organism: Ctenodactylus gundi (assembly GCA_004027205.1). Taxonomy (NCBI): domain Eukaryota; kingdom Metazoa; phylum Chordata; class Mammalia; order Rodentia; family Ctenodactylidae; genus Ctenodactylus; species Ctenodactylus gundi. Next base: position 223,861 of record PVKB01001211.1, read on the forward strand.
ACTTACACACCTCAGTTAGGCCACTAGGGGACAGGAGGGAAGGAGGAGGGCTTCTGGCAACACCGCTGCTATGTCCAAGAGGGACGGCTAGCAGGTTAAGAACAGACTTGGGAATCTGTGGGTAGGACCTAACTTGTCCATCTCCACTCTTGACCAAGGCACTGTCACCCTCCTCAATTACTCTGACTCATTCTTTTTGCTTTTGTCAGGGCTGACTGTAAGAAATTCATTTCCTTGCCTAATGTTCTTCCCATTCAAATGTAGATTCTATGAAAACAGCAACTGCCTCTGTCCTGTTTAGTATCCTAGCAGCCTAGAATGGTGTCTGACCTAGAGTAGGTGATCAAAAAAACTCGAATTTGTTGACAAATTTGACAAATCTAAGTTTGGACACAAAGGTGGGCTATGTGCCCACTTAGAATAAAGCCCATCTGGCAGCAACTGTGCAGAGAGCAGCAGCAGCAGCCGCCGCCCGGGAAGAGGCACGTGCAGTGGGCAGGCGGGACACGCACATCGTTCTCAGAGGTACCACAGAGGTTGCAGCACTTGCACTCGATGCACTGCCAGCGGTAGGTCTTCACGGCTGCCATCATCACTGGGGTGAACTGGAGGCAGGACGGATGCCCTGTGGAAGGAAGTGATGGTGACAGGTGAGGGAAAGCAGGCTGAGCTGCCTGACAGATGGCACCAGAAGGCAGTAGGCCAACAACCCCTGGGGATGGGCAATGCAGCAGTCCTTTCCCTGAGGGAGGAAGTACCTGAGCGACCACAGTCAGAACAGGATACAAGTTCCTCAGGTTGTCCTGTCTTCTTGTTGATCTTTGAGTCCCCCAGGCAGAAGTCACAGTAGTTGTTCGGCAGGGCCAATCCATCAGGACCCTTCTTGGCTATTGGGAGAGAGGTGTTTCAAGTGTTCAGAGGGGCCCCTGGCTTACTCAACATCCCTGCAAGGAGTGGCTTTCAGATGGAGGCTGCCTCCTCTCCTACTTGCTCACCCCAACATCTCAGCTTACATTTCTGTTCCTCGGACCTCTGGGAAACAGGGGTGGGTGGCTGGGAATCTTCCTTGTCTTCACCCTCCTCCTCAGCAAGGTGTGAGTGGGCATAGTGGTAACTGAGGCCAGGTCGGTTCTTGTAACGTTTTCCACAAACTGAGGAGCAGAGATTGCAAAGAAAGGTATCAGGATATGAAGATGACCCATCCCACCCTGTAAGCTTGGAGGCTCCTCTTAAGGCACGGGGCAACCCCTCCCCACCAGCCAGGAGCTCTGTTCTAGGATGAAGCCTTAGTGGTGGCCCCTCTCCTCAGGCAGGAGTACTAGGTCCTGGGACTCTTCTCCATATATGAACACCACTACTTCTTCCACATTAACTTTTTTGGGGATCCTGCTGCATCAGCACTCACTCTGGGGATAGTTTGAATCTGGGGAGATCCAGCTCAGAAAGGGAAGCAAAGTTCTGTGCTCTTGCGTTATGGCAGGAAAGAGGGAGGGAGGGAGGGAAGAGACTCCAAATTCTTTTGTTCCTTACTAAGTAAGGTCATGCTACACCTTACATGCCATGGTACCCACTGAGTACCTGCTGAGTGGGCAAAAGACTATGGTTGGGTTTCCTGGGGACAAATACCAACTGAAACAGCTGAGGAAGTTGGCTCCCAAAGAAATTCAAACACAATCCCACAACAGTACTCTTCCCAGCCCAAACAGAAGGACAGCAGAGCCCCACGAAGCATCTGTCATCTTCTACAGTGACACCAAGAAAGGCAAGAGGGGCAGCAGGAAGGAATGAGGGTGGGAGGAGGTGGCAGGATGGTGGGCACATCAGTTGACCCCTGAGTGCCTGTCTGCAGAAGGGGGAGCAGATGATTCTGTTCATAATGGGTTCCTTGGGATGCTCTGGAGCCATCCCATGCACTAGGCTGAGGGGCGCTTAGCAGTAAGCGTGTGGAAGATAAGCAGCACTAAGGGCCTGTGAGGAGGGGAGTACGACCTGTTTTATGGCTCCAACCCCATGCCATTCCGGAGATTATGAACTAGCATCACAGGAGATGAGAGAGGCAGTACAAACAAGGGAGGAGGGAAAAAGGGACAGGAAAACCAAAAGTCTGAAAAGTTGAGAGAGCTACCTCTCTGGGGCGCTTTCGAGGTATGCTTTTGTTTGAAACTATCTGAAAGACAGAAAGAAAAGTCATGAGAAGGAGGCCTTGACACACTTGAGACAGGTGTGGCAGCAGCGGCGGCAGCAGCAGGAAAGTGGAGCAAACGAGAGAACCCCAGCAGCATGGACACTCCAGGGGGGAAGCCCAGAAGTGGGACGAGCCAAAGCAAAGGGAAAGAGAACAGACACTGAAAACCTCCGTCAGCCCCTTGCGTCTCAACTGATGGGCCAGCAAACCTGGATGCTGCCCACAAACAGCCCAATCCTGCCTACTGGGAGTCCCCACCACTCCCCCACCCCAGAGGACAGCAGAAGTCTCTCCCAGAGCATGCAGGCCCCACCCACTGGGAAGCAGAGGCCTGGACTCCTGGGGACCTTATGGGGAAAGAGCAGGCAGGAACAGAGTTCACACTTATTTTACCAATCAGGGAAAGAACATGACCCTCCCTCCTCTCATCCACAACACAAACTGGGTCCAAGGCAAGGATTACCCACCCACTTGTGAGGAACTCACTGTCACAGGCATAGGGCTTGTCCCGGTCCTCTAGAATGGAAGCATCCAGCTTCTTCCGAGCGCTGCCCACACCCTTACCCTGCCAACGAGAGCGAAAAGATGCTCTTACTAAGGTGTCTGAGCTGGAGGAGTCAAACTCAGTTGCGAGTGACTGTTAACTTCGCTTGAGAGGAAGAAAGGCAATCACAAGAGATAAAACACAGGCCTCCTTGGAGCTCCCCCACCCCGACCACAGGCAGCAAACTGGCCTCTCACCTTGGATTTACCCTTGCCCCGACGCTTGGGAGTGTCTTCTTCATAGTCCTCATCATCAAGGTCATCCAAGAAGTCATCTGGTTCCAGGATCCGCTGAGTGGACAGGAAGATTAGAATGCAGAGAAACAATAAGCACCTAAAGGCTCCTTCAGGGTGGCGCTGGCTGAGGCTGCCAGGAACCTCCTGTCTGAATTGGCCTCACCAACGCCAGCCTCCTTCCTCACCCTACAGCCCCATTCCAGATCCTTTGATGCTTTCCTTCCTTCGCCGCCCCTTTCTATTACCTTGGTGCAAAATGCCTTTCCCACCATCTCCAAGTGGCCAAACCAAAAGCCATGCTCCCCTAAAGCTTCGCTAACACTCCAAGTAGCAATGTGTTAGTGATTCCTGCACAGTGAGCTACATCCCCAGCCCATTTTTTATTTTTAATTTTGAGACAGGGTCTCACTAAGTTGCCTGGGCTGGGCTGGTACCTGTGATCCTTTTGCCTCAGCCTCCCAGAGTGCTGGGATTATATACCCGAGCTATTATTATTATTATTTTTAATTTTCCTTTTTTTTTGCAGTGTTGGAGATTGAATCCAGGGCCTCACACATGCTTGGCAAGCACTCCATCGCTTATCTGCCTCAGTTTTGCTAAAGAATGGCTCTCCACAAGGGAAATGGTGATTTCCATCAAAGTTCCTAGCCAGAAGAATAATCTTGTACCTTCCGTGCTCGACTGTTGGTCACAGGAAACTCGGCTAGGCTGTCATCATCAACTCGGGGATCTGGGGCACCTCGCTTCTCTAAGGAGTCAGTGCGCAACAGAGCCTCTAAACTGCTGCCATCCTGAGAGATGAGCCCCTCCTTCTTCAGGGTCTGGTCCGTGTCTGCAATGCGGTCAAGACAAAGTAAGGCTCAGGAGGGCTGAAGCTGTGAGTCTACATGGTGCTAGAGCCAATAAAGGTCAGCCACTCACTTCTGCTCTCTGGCCTGCCCAAGTACTGACACAGTCTGGTTCACTTGGCTTCGTGACATAGCTGTGTACTTGTCTTTCCTACTAGACTGAGATCTTAGAAGAAAGGAATCATACCTAATTCATTTTAGTATCATAGGATCTAGTATAGGGTCTGATAATAACAGAACATTAGCAGGCCATGGCCCTAGTCAAGAAGCATGTCCCTTGCCTGGTTTAATAGATGGGAAGGAAAGCCGAGGATCCTCAGGTGGGTGGGCTCGCCGCTTTTTCCGCCAGCGCCGGGCAGGGTAGGAATATAGCTGTCCAGAAGCCAATCCTGTGGAAGGCAAAAGCAGAGAAGTTCTAATCCAGTCCTAGAAAACAATCCCACAACAGTTTCTAAGTGAGTTTGTCCCCTCTGAGTTCTACAGTAATGGAAAAATACTGGCAATAAGAGCCTGGGGTTAAGTGGCAGAGCAAAACTGATGTAAGCTTAGGAGCCTTGGCTCATGTACGGCTAGGTCCCTAGAAACCCAATAATGGCCTCTGCAGCACAAAAAACAAGGGTGCTGCTGGTACTGCTGTAAACCTGTTTGCTTCGTCCTCTGGTTTCTAATCATGGGAAAACCAATTTGTCCACACTGAGGTGATTATGGTAATTCCCTCAACTAGCTCATCACCTAGGAGGAGAGTGCTTTGTTTCTTTTGTGTTCCTGTGTCCCCTTTCTCCACATCTACACCCTTACCTGGGCCCCGGTGTCGCTTTTCCATCCAGATGTAACAGTTGCTTTGGGCTACTCCGGTCTGGGAGTCCAAGAAAGGTAGGCGCACACTGCGCTCAGCACAGAGGCGGGCGTTATAATTGTGGCACTGCTCCATAGCATCTTTATAGTACTGCTCCCCGAGGCTGCAGGGAGGACACAGAGCAGACCATGGGTGCTAAGCGATCCCTCTTTCCTGCTAGCTGCCTTTCTAGAAAGCTCAAGGGGCTCAGAGTTTGTCTCTTTGGTTTTATTTGCCTCCACTGTTGTCTCACAAGACACCAAGCCCCTTCAGGAAATTGTCATAAGGAACGGCACTATACAGATAAATTACTTCAAATTCACGTCATGCCAGGACAACTTAGTAAGACCATCTCCTCCTTTTTTAAGGACTTGGGATATAGGTTTGTGTGGAGGCTATAGATTCAATCCTCATTGTAATAACAAAACTTTTTCACAAATAAATTACTGACAGGAACACAAGATCTCATCATAGATCTAATCAGACAAACAGTGGAAGAACTGAGGAATATAACTGAGCAGTAGAAAACTTGCCAAATATGCATGAGGTTCCTTGGCTTGAGCCTTGACGCAATGAAAAAAAAAAAAAAAGAAAAGAAAAGAAAAGAAAAGAAAAGAAAAAAGGAAAAAAAGAGAAGAGCAGGACCCGGTGGCACAACACCTGGAAGCTGAGGCAGGAAGCTGCAAGTTCAAGCCCAATCTGGGAACTTAATGACTAGTAACTTAGACCTGGTCTCAAAATCAAAATAAAAAAATGGGTTGCATAAACCATATATGGTGGCACACACCTGTAATCCCAGGAGGCTGAGGCAGGAGATCTGCCCTGAGTCCAAGGAGAGCCTGGGCTACACAATTTCAGGTATCACAACTCTCTCTCTCTCTCTCTCTCTCTCTCTCTCTCTCTCTCTCTCTCTCTCTCTCTCTCTCTCTCCCACCAGCATACACAAACACAAAAGGGGAAGAAATGAATGAACAGGGCTGGGTGGGGAGCTCAGCAGTTACAAGTGCTTGCTTAGCAAGCTCAAAGGCCTGGGTTTTTTCCCCAGCACCACATAAACTGGGCAAGGTGGCACACATCTATAATTCCAGCACACAGGAAGCTGAGGCATGACTACTGTGAGTTCAAGGCCAGCCTGGGATACACAGTGAGTTCAGGAGTAGCCTGGAGTACACAGCAAGACCATGTCTCGAAGCCAAATACAACAAAACTCTGAACAGCAAATATTAGCTCCTTTTTACAAACAGGGAAAAAGAGTTACTAAGGTGTATCAAAATACTTATAGCTACAGGAGATCCACTCAATAAACTAGTATTTTGCCATTGAAAAAAATGAAACTTCATCAAACAACTTCAAAGACAACTAGGAAAAAACCAGCAAGATACACTGTGAGAGATGCCACAGGATGTTACCATTTTTATAATGAAGAGGTTAAGAACATACAGGCCTCCAGGGAACACTTAAGTGAATATTATTACTGACAGAAATTCTGTTTGCTCTAAATTTCATCGAGTGTCTTTCCCCAATCCCACATAATCAATTTATATAGAAAAGAACCTTCGTGGGGTCTAAGAGTGTATCACATTGTTTAGAGGCTTGCCTAGCATGAAACTGTCCTGGATTAAATTCCATAGCATCACATAAAGATTAGCCAGGCATGGAATTACACGCTCATAATCCCAGCACCTGGGAGGCTAAGACAGAAGACTGCTGTGAATTTGAGGCCAGTCTGGGCTATAAAGTGAATTCAGTATCAGCCTGTACTACAGAGTGAGACCCTGTCTCAAAAAAATAAAAAAAAAAGTCTTCTTGGACTCAACAGACTTAAATGTAAAATCTGAAATAAGAGTAAATCCTTTTGTGCTTTAAAAAGCTAGAAAACTGGGGCTGGAGGTATGGCTCAGTGGTTAAAGTGCTTGTGTAGCAAGTGCTAAGTCAAGTGCTAAGTACCTGAGCTGGATTCTCCAGCTCCACATAAACTGGGCATGGTGGTGCACGCCTATAATTCCAGTGCTCAGGAGGCTGAGGCAGGATTGCTGTGAGTACAAGGCCGGTCTGGACTCCACAGTGAATTCAGGACCAGCCTGGGCTATAGAACAAGATCACGTCTCAAAAAAAAAAAAAAAAAAAAAAAAAAAAAAAAAAAAAAAAAAAAAAAAAAAAAAAAAAAAAAAAAAAAAAAAAAAAAAAAGAAAAGAAAAGAAAAGAAAAAGAAAGCTAGAAAACTGCACAATGCCAAGAGTTATGTGGTTCCAAGAGGTACACCCAATGAGCCAATCCTGTTCTCACCCATTAGGTTTTAACACTTTAGCAGCAAGATTAAACTTAAACTTAATATTTAGTTAATCTTTTTTCTTTTTCTTATTTTTTTGAGACAGCGTCTCAATCTGTGGCCCTGGCTCGTCCTGAACTCACTGGTGTAGCCCAGGATGGCCTTGGACTCGGGACCATCTGCCTGCCTCAGCCTCCCGAGTTTTGGAGTACTGGGATTACAGGCATGCGCCACCATGCAAAGCTTTATGTGGTGCTGGGGAACCACTCAGGGCCTTCCTTGTAAGCACTTTAACCTCTGTGTCATTCCTCTATCCCCTTAATTAACCTTTTTAGGGGGTGCTGGGTATAGGTATATGCTCTGCCACTGAGCCATACCCCAGCCCAATAGTCAATCAATCTTTTTTTTTTGTGTGTGGGGGGGTGGGACACAATAGTAGTCCAGGCTGGTACTGAAATCACTATGGAGCCCAGGATGGCCTCAAACTCACCGCAATTCTCCTGCCTTAGGCTCTTGAGTGCTGTGATTACAGGTGTGTGTCACCATGACTGGCATATGTGGTGTTGAAGAATCAACCCAGGGCCTTACACTTGCTAGGCAAGCATTTGAACTGCTGAGCTACACCCCTAGCCAGTCAATTAATCTTAAAATGAGGGGCTGAATAAAGTGCTTGCCTACCAAGCTCAAGGCCCTGTGGTTCCATTCACCACCAGCACCACATAAACTGGGTATGGTGGTACACTTATAACCCCAGCACTTGGGAGGCTGAGACAACAGGACTGCTGTGAGTTCTAGGCCAGCCTGAGCTACACAGTAAGTTCAGAACCAGTCTACAGGGCTGGAGGAATGGCACAGCAGTTAAAGCTCTTGCCTCGCAAGTGCCAAGGTCCTGAGTTCGATTTCTCAGCACCACATAAAAGTTGAGCACGATGGCGCACGCCTGTAAAGCCAGCACTCAGGAGGCTGAGGCAGGCAGATTGTCCTGAGTCGAAGGCCAACTTGGGCTACACCAAGGAGTTCAGGACCAGCCTGGGCTACAGAGCAAGACCCTGTTTCAAAAAAAAAGAAAAACGATGAGCTGGAGAAATGGCTCAGTGGTTAAAGCACTTCCCAGCAAGCGCTAAGTCAAGTGCTAAGTACCCAAATTCGATTCCCCAGCACAACATAAACTGGGTGTGGTGGAGCACGCCTGAAATTCCAGCACTTGAGAGGGTGTGGCAGGAAGACTGCTGTGAGTCCAAGGCCTGCCTGGGCTACACCAGGGAGTTCAGGACCAGCCTGGACTAGCATGAGACCCTCTCTCAAAAAAAAATTCTTAAAATTAATAAACTGAGGGCAGAGGTGATTTCTTTCCCATAGTATCCCCATTTTCATGAAGCTATCTGGGACACATCAGACTGGACTAAAAAGACCTGGTCTGGTTGCAAGTCACCTCAGGACATGGACATTTATTTCACCTGTGGTGGACACCTGTCCTCTTCTACAGACAGGAGAGGTTGGACTGAGGAACTGTAACATACCAGGATTCCAGGGAGAAAACCCAGGCCTAAGAAGCTAGACAGAGTTGAGCTTCTGTGGTTACATGAATGATTTGAGAGGTACAACAAAGTCTGCTCTGAAACCTGAGGGGCTATCACTGAACAGCCGCTACAGACCACTGCACAGGTTAGCATGTTCTCAGCAACTGATAAAAATACAAACCAAATTTAGAGTCAGCAACACCACAAGCACAGCCTGGCTAGATTCAAAGAACTTCAATGACTGTAATTTGAGGTAGGCACGAATCTTCCGCTGGAGAGCAGAAGTGGGTGGGCTCATGTTTGCTCCCTTTAGGAGGCAGCCACATCCTCACTATGCACAGGAAAATTGGATAAACAAGACTGAGTGTAGCAGCTCCTTTATGCTGATGGGAATTGATACTGATACTGGAAGTCAACGTAAAAAACAGCCAAACTGGCTGAAGGCTGCAAAATCAGGGCAGGGAGGCTGGGCACCGTTTGGTGTGAATGGGTAAGAGATGCTCAGTCTGAGCTCTTGAAACTTAGGTGGGATTTCAGAAGGAGAGCATGCAGTTGTGTGAGTGAGAGGGCTAGGAATAAAACTCTTAGGTGTTGGGCTGGAGGAATGGCACAGCAGTTAAGGAACTTGCCTTGCAAGAATAAGGCCGAAGTTCAATTCCCTAGCACTACATAAAGCTGAGCGTGGTGGTGCACGCCTGTAATCCCAGCACTTGGGAGGCTGAGGCAGGCAGACTGTCCTGAGTTCAAGGGCAGCCTAGGCTACACCAGTGAATTTAGGACCAGCCTGGGCTACAGAGTGACACTGAATCAAAAAAGAAAGAAAGAAAGAAAGATACCACTTACGTGTGTTGGGCATAGAAATGAAGAGAAAGTGAGAAAGGATGAGAAAGAGCTCTTACAAAGTTAAGGCTGCTATAGCAAGGCATTTCCAGTTAACATTATTCTCCAGATCATTTTACCTAACTCAGAAAGTTCTCAAACTAATCAGCAGTCAGCTATTTTATTTTATATTAATGTCTTTGCTTAGTAAAAACCCCTTAAAGACTGTGATATCATATTTGGCAGAAACAGAGAATTCCCAAAAATATTTTGAGGCAGTCTCAATGTGTAATCCAGGTTGGTCCTGAGCTCACTCTGTAGCCCAGTCTGGCCTTAAGCTCACAGCAATCCTCCTGCCTCAGCCTCCCAGTGCTGGAATTACAGGCCTGCACTACGATGCCCAGTTTATGTGGTGCTGGGGAATCAAACCCAGGGCCTTGTACTTGCAAGCCAAGCTCTTAACCCCTGAGCTTCCTCCTGCTCACAAGTAGGAAAATTCTTCTCCCGACAATGAAAGAAATGATGAGCTAGTAGTCCTGACTCTATCTAATTCATAATCTCAGTTGTCAAAAGATTAGGACACTATAATCAAGAGAAGTGCCAGAAAAGCCTCTTTCCAAACAGCAAGAATGGTACAATGATATAAGCTCCTTCTTAAAGGTAAAGTTCTGTGGGAAAATGTACTCATTGTGACCCACAGCTCTTTGCAGCTAGAACTGAGGTGAACAAAGATGGTCTCTCATTACTGATACTCAGGAATCAATGGCTGGTGACTCTTACTATAGGTAGCCCCTCATCTATGTCTCTGTAGGTAACCCTTTATCCATATTCCTGAAGGAACTCCACAGTCACTGGTTCACCAAATTGGACTTCAGTGCAATTGTTACTTTGGTTCATCTGCTGGAGTAATACGATATTCGTGTTCACATCTCTCCAGGGAAAGTTTTTCCTGCAATACATTCTTTCTCTTTTTTGTATTAAGGATTCAACTGAGGGCCTTTGAACTGAGCTACATTCCCCAGCCCATTTTTAGTTTTGATTTTGAGACAGGGTCTTCCTAAATCAGTAAACTGCCCGGGATGGGCTTGAACTTGCAATCCTGTCTCAGTCTCCCGGTGTGCTGTCTATAGTTCTTTTAAAGACAAATGAGAAGCCAGCCACGCTCCACTTAATGGACAACCTTAGCTGAGCCTGACAGCATAGGCCAGTAATCCCAACATTCTGGGAAGCTGAGACAGAAGGATCACAAGTCTGAGTCCAGTCTGGTCACCTAGCAAGTTAGCAAGACCCTCTCTCAAAATAAAAATCAAAAAGGGGCTGAGGATGTAGCATAGTGTGAAGGTTCTGGGTTTATCCCCAGTGCGGGTGTGTGTGAACGCACATGTGCATACACACACGCACATGCACACACACACACAACAGCTTATTTATACTATATGAAAGGGTTGGCAACCCCATTTTCCTGAATAAAGCTTTTCGAGATGAAAAGTTTCATTTCATATAACTTCTAAAACCTGGGCAAATTGAACGTTTTCCTAGTATAGTAAGATTTCTAGGGCATAAGTTTTGACTCCTCCAGCAATCACGAGCCCTGTGTAAAACCTCAATTCACAACAGGATAGGAGAGAGAAGTCAACAAAAGAGAAAGGCAGGGAAACAAAGAACACTTAAGTTGGGAAGGATATAACTATAAAATAACGGATAGATCAACAGTGTTATTTCTAAATTGGGGAAAATGCCTGCCTGCAGCCAGAGCTGGGGAAATTGGACTGGGGAGATTAGACAGAAAGATAATAGTGTTGGGAGGAAGGGTGGCTGAAAGAGGCAGCAGGATAGAGCAAAAAGCAAATTAAAAAAAAGAAAAAGCCACTAAAGGAGAAGGCACTTAGCTTAATGGAAGTGGGAAAGCATTCTTGAAGAAAAGGGCTGGGGGGCGGGTGATTGAACCATTCAAAAACGGCTACTGGAAGAGTGGGGCTCAGTCCACAACAAAGAGAAGCTGTGAGTCCCTGAAAGCAGCTCCTAAACCTTTACCCTGTCATCCAGTTAAAATCCAAAATCCCCGGGGGCTAAGAGAAGCAGCACAGCAGTGAGAGCGCTTGCCTAGCAAGCCTAAAGTCTTGAGTTTGATTCCCCATCACGTCAACTGGGCATGGTGGCACACGCCTGAAATCCCAGCACTTGGGAGGCCGAGGCATAGGACGGCAGTGAGGCCAGCCGGGGCTACCCAGGGAGTTCAGGATTAGCTTGGACTACAGAGTGCGACCCTGCTTCAAGCAAAATACAAAAGAATCCAAATGCCCTGCCTGGACAGTCAGACAGCGCTCCATTTCGCTACCCTTGCATCAAATCCAGCGTAGCTATTCCAAGGAGCACACTCTCACTAACGAACCCATTTCTAACTCACTCGGAAGGAAGGTGGAACACATCAAAGTCGCCAAACACGGTTACCTGACAGTAAGCGGCTCACTGGCCAGTCTCCATCTTCCCTTACCTATTAACTTTACCTCTGCTCAGAACCTGACGATCACAAGGCCGTCCATGGTACAGAGACTGCCTACCTCGAGAACCCCGCAGGCGACCAGGTCACCCGTGATTCCTTTGGTCCAGTCACTCCTTTCTGGCGTGGCACACACCAACTCCCCTAAGTTCTTTCTCTCCTGTATGCGCTCAATTCTCCCCAAGAATACGTGTGGTCTTGGGCACCCGCTACCCAAGACCTCCCGCTCGAATGTTGCTGCGCTGTCGAGAGCCCAACAGACCCAGGCCGCTAGGGCGCCGCGGAGCGGGCAGCCCCGGAGCGCGGCGGGCCGGAGGGGGCGGCGGCCGCGCGCGAAGGGACCTCCCGGGGCCACCAGGGCTTCGGCCCGGCTCCTCCAGGCTGGGGCGGCTCCCAAGAGTGTCCCGCGCGAGGCCCGGAGCCATGCTCGGAGCGCCGAGCCCGCAGGGAGGGCGCCAGGCAGGGGCGCCCGCGTGCCCCCCCAGGGCCTCCACAAGTTTCCAAAGGAGCGCAACGTCTTCCCCCGAGCCTGCCGTTGCATTTCGAACTAGGGGTCGCAAAGTGGCCTGTCCGGGCGTGTCCCTCTCTCCGCCTTGTCTCTTCCCTTACCGCACCCTACTCCCGGGTCCTCAAGGAGACCTCCAGGCCTAGGAGAGAAAGAAACGACCACTCACAGCTTCACTACATTCTCCACCACAGCCGCCATCTTCCCCGCTCCAATCTCTCAGGTCGGAGGCCGCGGAGTCCGCAGCGCGCAGGCGCCGGGACCACACGGAGGCGCCCGGGTCCTCGTCTTCCTGCGCAGGCGCATCCGGGGACGCGCGCGCGCGCGCACAGGAGCGACCACTGGAAAATGAGCTCGACCCCGAGAAAAAGAGCTCCTTCCGGCGCATGCGCGACCCGAGACACGCCTGCTCCGGCTACTCCAGCTTGAGCCCCGCCTCTTCTATTTAAAAGAACGGTAGGCACCAAGGAGGGCGCTACCTTGGCGCAGAAATGAAGAGCTGAGAGGTGGCAGGAGATGGACTAGATGGAGCGGAAGCGCCCGGACAAGCTGGCCTTTAGCCAAATGGTGAGAGGGCTGGTGTACTGTAGCTAAGAGTAGTTATCTAGCTAGTCCACTGGGGTTCCCGAACGTGTGCCCACTTCACAGAGGGGAAGGGTGCGCCCAGAGGCAGGCAGTTCTTTTGCCCTGATCCTGGCTAGCTGGTAAAAGTCTCCTTGTTTTCCTGCCACTGAGCACCGGCGCGAACTTCTCTGGTACCCGCCTCTTCTCCCTAGGACCACATGCTTAGGATCTTTTGCTGGGTCTTAAACAAATCAAAGGAGACTGAGTATTATGGTGAGTAGGGAAAAGGGTTTATTCAAAGTTAGCCTGGAGGAAGCCCAGGGGCCCATCTGCCTCAAATCCTGGTGTACAGGTGTGCAGGGCTCTTTGGGTTTTACTTTTTTTTCCTCCCAAGAACACTGCGAACAGAGATAATGTCCAATTCTAAGCCTTCTTTATCCATTTAGCCATCTTCACTGTTATCTCTCTCTTTTGTGAAAAAGGACTGGTCTCTAACCTCCCAGTGCATATTACTGGCCTGAGGAGAGGAGGGTGTTTGGTGCTTGTGTGCCTAGCTGTCGGCAGGGGTGGCAGGGCAGGAGTCTGGAGAAACCCCTTATCTCTAAATGAAAAAAAAATCTAACGTTTAAAGTTTGACTTTGCTGGTGACACATCTAGGCTCATTTCCTCCACTCAGTCCTGAAGAATTTCCCTGCGATAACTACTCTTCTGTGCCCCTTATTTCTTCTCCACTCTTACATCATTCAAACCATATGCTAATGTGGCTTAACAGCTCCCTCCTCCAAAAAGACAAACCCGGGCTGGAGAAATAGCACAGCAGTTAAAGCACCTGCCTAGCAAGTATCAAGTGCAAGGCCCTAGGTTAGATTCCCCAGCTCCACATAGCTGGGTGTGGTGGTGTGCACCTGTAATTCCAGCACTGGGGAGGCTGAGGCTGGAGGATTGATGTGAATTCAAGGTCAGCCTGGGCTACATAGTGATGTCAGAACCAGCCTGGACTTCAGAGCAAGACCCTACCTCAAAAGTAAATAAATAATAAAAGAACAAAACGTGTGCAAAAATAACTTAATATTTCCTTTAAAAAATCAAAATCATGCTGAGACTTGTGGTGCAGGCCTGTAATCTCAACAGTGGGAGGCTGAGGTAGGGGAATCACAAATTCCAGCCCAGCTAGGATAGCTTAGTGAATTAGCGAGAGCCTCTCTCAAATTCACAAGTCAGAGATGGACTGGGAATGTTGCTCAGTGGGAAGGCTCCAACTCCAATACCATAAAAAAGAAAAAACAAAACAAAACAAAAGAGGAGCTGGAGGAATGGCTTTGCACTTGCCACTTGCCTTGCAAGCTTAAGGCCCTGAGTTTGATTCTCCAGCACCACATAAAACTGGGTGTGGTGGAGCATGCCTGTAATCCCAGCACTTAGGAAGCTGAGGCAGGTGATTGTCCTGAGTCCAAGGCCGGTTTGGGGTATACCAGTAAGTTCAAGACCAGCCTGGGCTACAGAGTGAGACTCTGTCCCAAGTAAAGAAAAGAAAAAGAAAGAAAGAAACTACACAAGATTTGTGCTCTTCTTTGGATGTGTGTTTCGGTAAAAAAAAAAAATTTTTTTTTTTAGACTGGGTCTTGTTGTGGTCCTGAACTTACTATGTAGCCCAAGCTGGCCCCAAACTCAGATCATCCTCCTGCTTCAGCCTCCTAAATTCTGGGATTATAGGCATCCACCACCACGTTGAACTTATGTGTTGCTGGGGAACAGAACTCAGGGCCTTGAGCTTGCTAGGCAAGCACTTTAACCACTGTGCTATTCATCAGCCCCCACAAAATCTCTTGAGACAAGGTCTCACTCTGTAGTCCAGGCTGGTCCTGAATTCATTGTGTAGCCCAGGGTGGCCTAGAACTCCAGGCAATCCTATTACTTCAGCCTCCTGAGTGCTGAGATTACAGGTGTGCTTAATCATACCTAGTTTATGTTGGGCTGGGGATGCTGAGCTACACAGCCCAACTCATAGGATTCTTTTTAGAAATGCTACATCACTGAAAAATAACCACTCCACACAAGCTGTGAACAGTAGGCAGTACTGCAGGGTTTCTCTTGTAGACAGGAAGGAACCAAGGAACAGAAGTGAGAGTGCCAATTCTTATAGTATCGGCTAATGACTTTTCCAAAATGTTTCTTTTCTGTTCCTGTAATTCTGAGCTCTGGCTGATTTAGACCCTTCAGTGGCCAGGGAAGAATGCCAAACAATTTCTCAAAATCATCAACTGAGTTAGACCACTTTGCTCTGCAGTGCCAGTGGACAAGAAAGTCAACAGAGGGTCCCACCATTGGCTGAAGTGAGTAATTCTGGTTGTCAAGGTAAAATAGTGTTGTTCTGACTGTGAGGGCAAACAGAAATGTAAATGAGCCATTTCTTCTTAATATTTGATCAGGTAGTTAAGGGAGACAGTCTTCTGGTTATGTATTGATTCTAAGTCTCCTATTGAATGCAAACTTAAAAATGAAAAATAAAAGCCTTAATAGAACTGAAAAACTAACAATACAGTGAAGAATTTCTAGGCCAACGTTTGGGGGGATAAACCCAGAGAATAAGCCCAGAATTTGAAGCAATTTTTGTACTGGATGTATTTACTAATCTAGAAATAACAATAACTGAATAAACTCTTGCTTGGTAGGCTTTGGGAGAAGGCTTATATATCAAAACCGAGATTGTCCAAGATGGGAAGTGAGATACCCAAAACATACACCAGCAGATACTTTTTTTTTTTTTTTTGAGGCAAAATCTCACTCTGTAGCCCAGGCTGACTTTGAACTCATAGTGATCCATACACCTCAGCCTCCTAAGTGCTGGAATTACAGCATGCACTACCACCCCTAGTTATTTATTTATTTATTTTTTTGAGACAGGATCTTACTTTGTAGACCAAGTGGGTATTGAACTCACTGTGTAGCTCAGGTTGGTATCAAACGCATAGCAATCCTCCTGCCTTAGCCTCCTGAGTACTGAGATTATAGGTGTGCACCACCATGCCCAGTGCCCAGTTTATGTGGCGCTGGGACCTTATGCTTGCTAGGCAAGCACTCTAACCACTGAGCTACACCCTCAGACCCCCGGTTAATTTTTTTGTTTTGTTTTTGAGACAGAGTCTCAGTGTAGCCCAGGCTGGTCCTGATCTTACTTTGTAACCCAGGCTGGCCTTGGACTCATGGCAATCCTCCTGCCTCTCGGCCTTCCAAGTGCTGGAATTACAGGTGTGTGTCACCATGCCTGGCTTTGTGTGGTACTAGGGAATCAAACTCAGGGCCTTGAACTTAACCTCTGTGCCATTCCTCTGGCCCTTCTCTCCCCCATTAAGTTTTATATGGTGCTGAGGGATTGAACCCAGGGCCTTGTTCACACAAGACAAGCACTTTTAACTAGTAATCCCCCAACCCCCACGTAATAGTCTTTCTGAAAGAATGTATTATCATCTTGGGCCTTAAATTATTTATTTTTTGAGACAGGGTCTCGCTGTGTAGTCCATGCTGGTCTTGAACTCACTAAGATATGAAGCCAAGGCTGGCCTTGGACTCACAATAATCCTCCTGTCTCCCAATCCTCCTGTCTTTCGAGTGTTGGAATTACATGCGCCACTACGTCCAGCTTATTATTTCTAAAAATGTCTTTAGATACAATGTGTAATCATAATCAGCAGCTATCAGGCATACAAAGAAATTTAAAAATACTTGTTCCTGAACAAGTACAAACACTAGAAAACATAAATTGACTGAGAAAGACTTAAGATACTGGAATTATCTGCTATCAACCATAAAATAATACTACCTACTCTCTTTAAATAAACCTAATCTAGGCCCAGTGGCACAGGCCTATAATTCCAGTATTATGGGAGACTGAGGCAAGAGGATTGCAAGTTTGAGCCCAACTTGGGCAACCTGGAGACTTTAAGAGACCCTTACATAAAAATATTTTAAAAATGCGGGATGGGGATACATGTGAAGGTACTGTACTCTATCTCCAGTACCACCAAAAACCCAAAAAAAAACAAGCAAAAAATTTAACAGAGTGAACAGAGCAGCTAAGGAATGGGGAAAAATGTTTGTCAGCTACTCCTCAGATAGAGGACTGTTATCAAGAATATACAAAGAATTGAAAAAATTAGATCTTTCAAAATAAAGGATCCAAAAAAAAAAGGAAATCTGAAATGAAGAAACAGCTCTCAGAAGTCTGAATGGCCAATAAATACATGGAAAAATGTTCAACATCTTCAGCCATCAGAGAAATACAAATTAAAACAACACTGAAGAGCCATCTAGTGCCAGTAAGAATGGCTGCTATTAAGAACTCAAAAAACAACAAATGCTGCTGAGGCAGTGGGAAAAAAGGAACCTTCCTACATTGCTGGAGGGACTGTAAGCTGGTATATCCAGCATGACAAGCAGTGTGGAGATTCCTCAAAAAACTGAAAATCAATATTCCATTTAATCCAGCTGTACCTCTTCTGGGTATCTTCCCAAAAGAGTTAAAGTGATACATGTATACCCATGTTTATAGCAGCACAATATATAATAGTTAAATCTTGGAAGAAGTCAATACGCCTGACTACAGATGACTGAATAAAGAAGATTTGGTATAGATAGATAGGCAGATATAGACAGATGTAGGTGTGGTATATAGATATATTACTCTGCCATACAGAATGACAAATTTGGGTCATTTGTAGGAAAATGGATGCACCTTGAGACCACTATGCTCATCAGAATAAATCAGACCCAGAAAGGGGCTGGAGGAATGGCACAGTGATTAAAGCGCTCACCTATCAAGCGCAAAGCCCTGGGTTCAATTCCCCAGCAACACATAATTCTGGACTTGGTGGCACAAGCCTGTGATCCCAGCACTTGGGAGGCTGAGGCAAGAGGATTGATGAGTCCAAGGCCAGCCTGGGCTACAGAGCAAGACCCTGTTTCAAAAAAACAAAACCAAACAAAGAAACAGAAGGCCTGGCAGGCCAGGCAGTTTGGGACAGCTGCCCAAGAAGTTGTGAAAGTGAAACCAGAGGTGCTGCAGAGAAGCTGGAGGCCGAGCGAGGTGCAGAGGGCCACGCGGGAGGCCGGTGACACGCGGGCACTGTGCGGGCCACCTCTTCCCACGCCCTGCCCTGGGTGCTGGCCACGCAGCCACCCGATTTAATGTCTGCTCCCCTGGATTCCAGTTCTGCTTCTGTCTGAATTTATCACCCTCTTATCTCTCCCTTTCTGGATGGGAATGTTTAGCCTGCGCCCGTATGTGTTTACCTTGGCCACTGTATGCGGGAAGTGTTCAAACTTCCATTTTCATTTTTACAGGGACTCACAGCTAGGCATTGCTTTGCGTCAGCATCTTTGGGCCTGGCGGGAACTTTCAAGACATCAGCAACGCTTAGGGGCGGACTAAATCCAACCCGGACAGTGAGATTGGGGGGAGTCTTTGTGCAGGACAGGGGCAGAATTTAATGGCTTCAATCTAAATGTCCCTCATGTCTGTACTACTCCTCCAGCCCCATGTCATGGCTGTCTCTGCCTTGGAGCTGGTGGCCACACAGGACTGAGGTCTCTGAAACTGCAAGCCAAGGGAAACCTCGGCTCCTTTATGGTGCTGGTAGCTGCTGTTTTGTCCTGGTGACAGGAGAGTGGCTATGGTGGAGTTAGATAGGAGAAATAATTGCTGGTCTGTCACACAGTAAAGTTAACTATAATGTACTTGAATATTAAAAAAAAAAAGAGCTAGAAGAAGCCAGGCAGGGTGTCACAAATCTGTATTTCCACAGTCCCACTACTCGGAAGACTGAGGCAGGAGACCTGTGAATTGAGCCCAGCCTGGGCAACTTGAGAACCTGTCTCATGCCAGGGCATAGCTTAGTGGCTTCAGTAGCGTGGGCAAGGCCCTACGTTCAATTCCTCCAACACCACATAAAAGTTAGCAGGGTTTGGTGGTACATACCTATAATCCCAGTATTTAGGAACCTGAGGCAGGAAGATTGCTCTAAATTTGAGCCAGAGTTCAGGACCAGCCTGGACTACACAAAGAGACCCTGGCTCCACACCCCCCCCCCCAAAAAAAATGAGTAGGGGGCCTATGCTGAATATATTCAAATGTATTTTGGTCCTGAACTCACTGTGGTGCCCAGGCTGGCCTTGGACTCAAGGCAGTCCTCCTGCCTCAGCCTCCCGAGTGCTGGAATTACAGGCGTGTGCCACCACACCCAGCTTATGTGGTGCTGGGGAAGCGAACTCAGGTACTTAGCACTTGACTTAGCGCTTGCTAAGCAAGCACCCGTTCCTCCAGCCCTACAAATGTTTTCTTATGATTATGCCCTAAACAATACAGTATAACGACTATTTACAAAGCATTTACATTGTGTTAGGTATTATAAGTCAGTGGTCCCTAACCTTTCTGACACCAGAGACTAGTTTAGTTAATCATGTGCAGTAAGTTGTTGGAGAACAGCTTTGAAATGGCTAAGGGTAGCAGGAGGGGCGGGGGAGTGAAGCCCTGCCTCCAGGGAGCTCAGGAGGGTATTACAACCTGAAAGGCGGGCACTGATGGAGGCGGAGCCTCTGCTTGCTGCTCACCTGTTATATAATCTAGAGAGGTTTACATAGTGTTTACATTGTATTAAGTATTGTAAATATAAAACAAAAACAAAGTCGGGCATTGTGGCATAAGCCTGTAATCCTAGCACTCAGGAGGCTGAGGCAGGAGGATTGCCATTAAGTCCAAGGCCAGCCTGGGCTACAGAGAGACCCTGTCTCAAACATAACAAAACCAAACAAAATCAAAAATAAAAATGGGATGGGGGTGTAGCTCAGTGTAAAGGCTCTGAGTCAATTCCCCCAAATCACACATTAATTAATTAAAAACAAAATGGTAGACAAGAACATTTTTCATTTCGTTGGCTGTCCAACTCCTCCAGTGTGGGTGCATTCCTTTGAGTGTGGAATGCAAGGGTCACAATGTGAAGCCAGAGAGGGAAAGTCCGGATTTTCTATCCCAGCTACCTTGGCATAAGGTACCAGGAGGTACCTGGGTTCGGTTATCTGATGTTTCAGGTCACCACTCTGACATGCAGCCCAAGTGGCTCCCCAGGCCTCTTTGGCAGCTGCCTGACAAGGTGGGTTGAGATGAAGTCTCTGTGACCTGGTGGCCTAGGACAAGAATGTCCTCTTTCCACGTTACCTGTGGCCTCGGCTCAGGTCTGGAGTGAGGTGCTGCTTCCTGGCAGGGTGAAGCTCTAAGGGAGCGGTCCTTTTCCATGTCTTTGCTCCCCAGGCAGAAGCAGTCAAGCCACTCAAGCGCTACGGGACCTGCAGCTGTGACGGTGCTGTCCGTCACTACTCTCACCCTTGGCCTTCACAAACGTTACCAGCCCACAGCGGAGGCCCTGTGGGGACGGGGGTTGCAGTCAACTACAGTTTTTTTCCCCCACATTTTATTGATATGTATACGTGCAAAATTCAAGGTTTACAATGGAGTTGAGCATTTTGTGCACATACATATCTTGTCAAGGCGACAAGGGTCAACTACAGGTTTTAGGTCTCACAGACTTGGAGTCAAATTCCACTCCAGATAGTGAAATCTTTGCTGTTTAAGGAATGGTCCAAAATTCAGATGAAATCTAAAACACTTGGTGGGAATGTAAAAATGGTATAGGCATTGTGGGAAATAACAGGGCAGTTCATTAAAATGTTAAATTATCAAGCTGGGTGAGGTGGTGCACACCTGTAATCCCAGAACTCCGGCAGGTGAGGTAGGAGTGTTGAAAATTTGAGCTCTGCCTGGGCAGCTCAGTGACTTAGTGCAACTGTTTTCAAAATAAAACAGGACTTGGGATGGAGCTCAGTGGCAAGGCTCTGGGCTCTGGGACTGTAAAACAAAGACACAAAACTGGTAGATTTATGTTATATATATATATAACATAAATATATATATAATATATATTATAATATATATTATCACAATAAAAATGAATTACTTGCTCAGATTTTGGCTCCATTTGAAATGCCTTCCTGGAGACACGACACCATGGCGGCAGGGTGGGAGTCCAGGAGAAAGACAGGGGAAGAATGGGCCACCGCAGCGTCAACCTGCCATCGCTACCAGGCACCTGGACCATCTGTCCCCACCACGTGCCTGCAGGGTCGCCCCCACCCTGCATTTAGCTGGGTCATAGCCTTCTAGCCCCTACATCTGACTCTGTGTGTCCCCCGCCTGTCTCCCCTTCAGCTGCAAACAGGGAGGCTTCTCGACTCATACCAGCCCATTTTCTGCTTCACGGTGGTGCTTTTCTCCTGTCCCCAGTTCTTTTGTTACACGTCAACCATTTTGTTGTATCTTCTATTGGAAATCAATCACAGCTATCCTTAGTTTTTTTCTGAAAAGCAGAAATCATTGGTTCCCTGAGTCTCCTGAAGACTAGATGCGACTCAGAGGCCCATGCTCTTTCTGCCATCCGTGGTTCCTCTCTCTCAATGATTTTGCTGCCTCAGGGCCTTTGCTGATGCATGAGCCTGTTTATCTCAGGGCTGGCTCAGAATTACATCTCATCACCCTAGCCTGTCCTGGAGCCACTTGCTTCCAGTGGGGTTCCCCTGCCCCGGGAAGTTCTGATTTGTGTTTTTTCCCTAGAATTCGCCAGGCTGCCCGGCTGGAGTTCATCTCTTACTCGTTACACTTAATATCATTCTCCCTACCAAATGTGAGCTCCGAGAGCAAGGATGGCCCCACCTTGGGTCCCCAAGCCTGGCCCTGCCTAACAGACAGTGCTGCTCAGCAGAGTCAAGCCTGCCCAGGCTTTCTCAGTTTTTAGACACTGGAGAATCTGCCGGTGCCTTTCCCTTCTGAGTCTCCTCTGGTGACTCCTGCCACCCGGGCAGGGTTAGAACCAGGCTCAGCTACCTCTTGCAAACATCTGACCCAGAATCTGCACCACACAACTGACACTTGGGTTTTTCCTGCTTCAGCCCTCCGTGGGCTCAGAAGCAGGTACAACGTTTCTGCGTGTAGGGTCTGCCATGCAAACCTTTGTGGTGAGGTCTTACCCAGGTGAGCTCACAGCTCTCAGACACTGGCTCACCTCAGGACGAAGCTGGGGCAGGGTACAAGATGCTCAGTCACCAGAAGCAGCATGTTTTATTGCAACCAGAATCTCCTGGTCATGTGAGGGATGGGGCGGGGCAGGAGATAGAACACACTCAGTCACTGGTCCTGCGTTCCTAGGCTGGGTTATGAAGCCACCTCCCAAGGGCCTGATCTCTCTGGTGCCTCTGGTCCCTCCCCTCTGTCAGTGCATCCCATGGGCTGAGGCAGTGCAGGCAGGAAAGTCTGTCCCATTCTGCAGAGCCTTTACCCAAGGGACCCCATAAGGGTCTGGTGGCCCAAGACGTTGAAGGCACTCTGGGCTGTCCTCAGTGAGTTACCAGAGGAATCAATGAAGCACGCTGTCCCCCTGGGGAGAAGGCAGGAGGCAGGGAAACAAAGGCTCAAATGAAAATCACAGGTCAGTGACCACAGGAGAGACCTGGGATACTGATTCCTAGGCCTGGACTGTGTCACATCCTGCTTCCCAGTGTCATCAAGGGTCCTATGAGGGGATCTGCGTGTGGTCCAGGTCCTGATCCATAATCTGGAGGACGTCATCCAGGATGGAGGGCCCCAGGTCCACATGCAGGGACAGCAGAGAGCTGGCATGAGACAGAAAGGGCTCCTCTGGCCCTGCCTCTGGGCTTAGCCCATTGTGGGGGGAGCCAGCCTCCGGAATCCTCCAGACCTCCACTCTTCCTGCCTCCGGTGGGGAAGGTTGGGGCGATTCCAGGTGCAGGCGAGGAGGTTTGGGTGGAGCCTGGGCTGTGGGCAGGGTGAGGGCCTGAGGCCCTCCAATGACCGGGAGAGAGATGGCATTCTTGAGCAAAGGCGACAGCCCATCAGGGATCCCCCGTCTGCACATGGCAGTGGTGCGGGTGAGCTGGAAGGGGAGACCCAGGCCGCTTTCCTCCTCCGACTCCTCCATGGCTGTTCCTGGCAGGAGGTGGAATTTGCCCTGCAGGAAGGATATGTCTCCGAACATGTCACTGCCACCACCGCTGCCAATATGAATGGTGTGGCGGAAGTCCCCCAGGGGCGGGCTGATCATGTCTGAGGACAGCAAGTCCCGAAGCTTCTCCTTCTTGCCCTTGCGGCTGCTGCGCTTCAGATAGATGGGGACCTTGGTGGACATGGTGATCTCACCCCAGGCCTGGCTCCCAGACCACCTTTCCCGCTGTCTCTGCCTAGCACCTCCGCCTGGAACACTGGCTCCACAGGGCACTGGCAGACGCCCAAAACTTGTCAATGGACTGAAGACCAGAGTATGAGCTGGGGCCGAAGCTGGCCCAGGGAATTAGGAAAGGGTGGCGGAAGTCAGGAGGTTGAGAGAACAAAAGGTACTTTCTCCCCCAAAAGCTGAAAACTCTCTGACAACTCTAGGCAGAAAGGTAGCGATCTTATCGGCAGGGTGCGCTTCCTCCCAGTCCCTGAGGTTCGCCAACTAGTCCAGGGCTGAGGAGCTGAAACACAAAAGAGACAAATAAGCCAGGGATAGGAGAACAAACGTCAGAAACAAGTGTCACATTTCTGGGCCCCTGAATCAGTCCTGGAGCCAGACTGGGAGTAGTCTCTTTGGGAGGGGCTGCTAGAAGAAACATGCCTTTTATTTATTTTTTTATTTTTTATTTTTTTTGAGACAGGGTCTTGCTCTGTAGTTCAGGCTGGTCCTGAACTCACTAGGGAGTCCAGGCTGGCATTGGACTCATGGCAATCCTCCTGCCTCAGCCTCCTGAGTGCTAAGATTAGAGGTGTGCACCACCACGCCTAGCTGGTATGGTGCTAGGGAATTGATCTCAAGGCCTTGCACTTGATAGGCA
Organism: Ctenodactylus gundi; assembly: GCA_004027205.1. NCBI lineage: Eukaryota > Metazoa > Chordata > Mammalia > Rodentia > Ctenodactylidae > Ctenodactylus > Ctenodactylus gundi. The sequence continues at coordinate 247,618 of PVKB01001211.1, forward strand.
AGCACTTTAATTGCTGAGCTATTCCTCCAGCCCCTAGAAAAAACATGTCTTTATAGACCCACTGTATCTTACAAAAAAGACCATCAGCTGCAAGCCCCTCTTTTTGTAAGTGGAGAGACTAAAGTCTGGAACTTGAGCGACAGGACTGAAGTCATGAACAAAATCCTGCTCGATCTTTTGCCCCCACCCCCCCAAACGCTGGGCTCCTAGCTGTGCCCAAGATGTAAGTGCCACATTGTGTGTGTGGTGGGGTGAGAGTCTCACAGATGGTCTCAGCAGTCTGCCCAAACAAGAATGGAGAGCTGGGAAACTGCCTCTCCACCTCAGCCCTGGCACAGCACTGGGCGCACAGCAGGTGTTCGGCCAACCGTGCTGAATGGCTGACCCCTCCCACCTGTCCAATCTCATCCCACCTGCAGGGATTTCCCTTTTCTCTTCTTCTAGGTTATGGGACCAGGCCTGGGGTACAGGCCTATAATCCTAGCACTTTAGGAGGCAATGGCAGGCGGGCAGATTGCAAGTTTAAACCCCACCTAGGTGACTTAGTGAGACCCTGTCTCAGAATCAAAAAGTAAAAATGGTTGTGAGGGGTGGCTCATGTGAAGGCTATGGATACCATCTTTAGTATTGCAAAGTCAAAACAAAACAAAAAAAAATGAGTTCCTTCTGGGCAGGGGCTGAGTATATCATGGTTTCTGGCCTTCTTCTTGGCCTCAGCATCTAAAGAGAAGGTAGAGGGCCTGGAGGAATGGCACAGCAGTTAAAGTGCTTGCCTGGCGAGCACAAGGTCCTGAGTTTGATTCCCCAGCACCACATAAACCAGGCGTGGTGGCACATGCCTGTAATCCCAGCACTCAGGAGGCTGAGACAGGAGGATTGCCATGAGTCCAAGGTCATCCTGGGCTCCACAGTGAGTTCAGCACCAGCCTTGGCTACAGAGGAAGACTGTGTCTCTAAGTAAATAAATAAAAAGAAAGAAAAAAAGAAGGAGTGGTGAGCATGAATAATTATTTCCTCCTGCATCGGCCTCCCCAGTGCTAGGATTACAGGTATACGCCACCACCCTGGGCTTATGTGGTACTGGGGATCAAGCCTTGTGCTTGCTAGAGCACTCTAATTGCCATGCTATTCCTCCAGTTCCATGAATAGTTCTAGAGGGAACTCTGTCCGGGGCACTTGACTGAGCAATTCAAAAACACATCTCACTGTCATACCACCTTCCTGCAGTCCTCAGTCCTCCTTCACACCAACAGCAAACCCCAAGAAAGAGTCCCATTCACCACAGTTGCCAAGAAATTAAATACTATGGAGTAAACCTAACCAAGGAAGTGAAAGGAGATGGAAGAATAGCTTAGTGGCAGGCTGGAGGAATGGCTCAGCAGTTGCAGGGCTTGCCTAACAAGCTCTAGATCAAGTGTAAAGTACCCAAATTCGATTCCCCAGCACCACATAAGCAGGGCATGGTCGTTTATGCTTATAATCCCAGAACTCAGGAGGCTGAGGCAGGAGGATTACCCTGAGTTCAAGGCCATTCTGGGCTCCATAGTGAGTTCAAGACGAGCCTGGGCTACAGAGCGAGACTCTGCCTCAAAAAATAAATATGTAAATAAATAAATAAAATAAAATAAAAAGTGAAAGATGAAAGATCTCTACAGTGAAAGCTAAAGTATCCTGAAGAAAGGGATGGAAAAGGACTTTTAAAAAATGGAAAGACAGGGGCTGGAGGAATGGCTCAGTAGTTAAGTGCTAAGTACCTGAGTTCGATTCCCCAGACTGTCTCAAAAAAAATAAATAAATATAAAGGGAAAGACATATTCTCCCACAGGCAAAGCCAACATGGTCAAATTGGCCATCCTACCAAAAACAATATATAGATGCAATGGAACATCAATGAAAACACCAACAGCATTTTTCACAGAACTAGAAAATACAATTTTAAAATTTGTACACCACTAGAAAAGACCCAAGATTGCTTAAGCGATCATGAGCAACAGGAGAAAAGCAGGAGGCATCACAGGCCCAGGCTGCAAATTACAGAGCAACACTGATCACAACTACATGATGCTGGAACAGAAATGGAGAGGAGACCAATGGAACAGAGGTGAAGATCCAGAGAGAACCCTGGGCATCTTCAGCCATTTGACATTTATGTTTCTGTTTTTTTTTTCTCTTCAGTATGAGGAATTGAAAACGGAATCTTTGCTCTGAGCTACATCCCCAGCCCCTTTTTACTGTTTATTTGAGACAGGATCTCAGACCTGCTGAGCTACTAAGCTGCCCAAGCAGGGCCCCATTTACAGGCCTTTTGCCCTCAGAGTATGGAGATTATAGTACTACTCCTTCCTCTCTTTGACAAAGGGGCTGAAGCCATTCACCGGAGAAGGGCAGTCTCTTTAAGAAACAGTGCTGGGAAAATGGCTTTCAACAGGCAGAAGAGTGAACCTATACCTTGTACTAAAATCAAATCAAAATGTTCAAAGAAACAAACATTAAAACAGAAACAATGAAACTTCTGGAAGGTAAATTAGGTAAAGCTGGAGAAGACAGGCATAGGAAAGGACATCATGGACAGAACTATAACTGCAAAGCAAATAATGCCAAGAAGCAACAAATGTGATTCCATCAAACTAAAAAGGTTTCATATAGCAAAAGAAAACTATCCACAGAGTAAAGAAATAAACCACAAAATGAGAATAACACTTTGCCAGGTTCTCCTGGGACAGAGGACTAATATCTACAATATATAGGGGACTCAAAATAATAACCCCCAAAATAAAAGATCTAACTAAAACATAGGTAATTGGGCTGGGGGCACTTCAAGTGTAAGGCCTGGGGTTTGATTCCCCAGCACCACATAAACTGGACTTGGTGATACACACCTGTAATCCCAGCAACTAGGGAGGCTGAGGCAGAAGGATTGCAGTGAGTTTGAGGCCAGCCTGGACTACAGGACGAGACTCTGTCTCAAAATTATATAATAAATAAGTAAATAAAGGCAATTGAAATGAATAGATGTATCTCAAAAGATGAAGTACAAACAGCCAAAAAAGTACATAATATGTTCAATATTTCTTGCCATAGAGAAATGCAAACCAAAACAACACTGAGATTCCATCCAACTCTAGCAAGAATGGGCTACCATAAAAAACTCAAGAAACAAGCTGGATGCGGTGGTGCATGCCTGTAATCCCAGCACTCCAGAGGCTGAGGGTGGAAGACTGCCATGAGTCCAAGGCCAGCCTGGGCTACAGAGTGAGTTCAGGACCAGCCTGGACTACAGAGCAAGACTCTGTCTCATAAAACAAAAACAAAAACAAATCTTCAAAAAACAAAAAAGCTGGTGAGGGTGTGGGGAAAAAACGAATGCTTCTACATTGTTGTTGGTGGGTCTATAAACTAATACAACCACTATGAAAATCAGTATGGAGATTTCTTAGCAAACTGAAAATAGAAATCCCATTTGACCAACCTACGTGTCTTCTGGACATCTTTCCAAATGATATGTGCATACCCATATTTATAGCAGCATAACTCTAACCACTAAATCCTGGGAACAGTCTAGATATATCTCCATCAGTGGATGAATGGGTAAGGAGAATGTCATGTCTATATGCACCATGGAACGCTGCTCTGTCATAAAGAGAAAAAATTTTGAGTTGTTTGTAAGAAAATGGATACACCATGCCAGGCGTGTTGGCACACATCTGTAATCCTTAATCCTAGCACTTGGAAGGCTGAGGCAGGAGGATTACCATGAGTTCGAGATCAGCCTGGGCTCCACAGTGAGTTCAGGACCAGCCTGGGCTACAAAGCAAGGCTCGTATCTCAAAAAAAATTTTTTTTAAAAAAAGATCAAAACGCAAATATGTATATAGATCAATTCCCCGAATTGTATGTAGTCAATATGTAAATGAATATGTGCTGCAACCATACACAAATGAAAGATGAACACAGGAAAAACAAAAGCCTTGGTGTAGGTGATCACCATTTATGGAAAGCACTGACCATCTTCCTCCCCCACCTCCCAAATATACATTTGTAAGCACATACATATCTGTTTCTACACAGGATTCTATCTTAGGGAAGAGAGAAGGCCCGCACTAGGTTGTCGCATGGACTGTGATGGGGATGGGGCAGGAAGGAGGTGTGGGCACTGAGGCAGAAAGATGGGTATCTCAATTAAAGGAATCTGTAACACTTGGTCCATTACTATCGGAGGACATGCATGAGTGGTATATGTACATATGAAGGCGTGTTTGCCCAAATGCGAATTTTGGGCTGGAGGAACAACACAGAGGTTAAAGTGCTTGTCTGGCAAGCACAAGGCCCTGAGTTCGAGTCCCAAGCACCACATAAAGCTGGGAGTGGTGGTGGTGCATGCCTCTAACCCCAGCACTCAGGAGATTGAGGCAGGAGGATTGATTTGAGTTCGAGGCCAGCCCGGGCTCCGTAGTGAATTCAGGACCAGCCTAGACTGCAGAGTGAGACCCTGTCTCAAAAACAAACAAACAAACAAAAAAAGAATTTCAAGTTGACTTTACCTTTCTTGTTGAGGCTCTGAAACCCAGAGCCTCACGCATCCTGAGCAAGTGCCCACTACTGGGCTACATGACTAGCTAACAACTTTTTGTTAGTTTGCTTGTTTTTGCAGAGCTGAGGACTGAACTCAAGTACTCTTGTTATAAGCTACATATTCAGTCCTTTCACTTTTTATTTTGAGACCAGGTCTCATAAAATTGCCTAGGTCGGCCTTGAAGTTGGAATCCACCTGCCTCAGCCTCCCAGAATGCTAGGATTACAGGTGTGCACCACCACACCCAGCTCAACTTATTAGTGGTAGTGCATTATTCATATGAACATATTATTTATGTAATAAAGAAAAAAGCTATTTATATTTTTTAGACAGATTCTCGCTCTGTAATCCACACACCAAGTACCAGGCCTTCATCTAAGCACATAAAACTCACTATGTAGCCTGTGTTGACCTCAGAAAAGCAATCCTCTTGCCTCAGCCTCCTGGATGGTAGGATTACAGGGATGAGCCACCATATCCAGCTATTTTTTTATGTGGTGCTGGGGAATCGAGCCCTGGGCCTCGAACACGTTAGGTCAGTGCTTTAACCACTGAGCACACCCTCAGCCCTAAAGCTATTTTTCATGTGCAGAAATAAATGCATTATAAAAGTATGTCACACTGGTTTCACAAAAAAAGGAAACGAAGCAGGCGTGCCCCTTACCTCCTGCAGTGGACACCTGGAAGGCATGCTGGCCTGATACACATACAAGGGAGCCTAGATGTATAGAAAGCATAACAAGGAAAGCAACGTGTGTAAGGTCACCCGGCATAGGAGGGCAGGGCCAGCATCCCACCAGAAGGGCCCAAGCTCTCCCACTGACCCTGCCCAACAGCCCAGCCAAGTGTGTGCAAAGGTGGCACTTGCCAGTTCCTCCGACTGATTCTCCATTCTGTGCAGGGCAAAAGTGAGCATCAGGGGCAGGAGGGAGGAAAGAGACAAGAGGGACAGCGCCTCCCCTGCTGGCCCTTACTCAGGAACCCCCACCCCCATCAGACACCCCAGGTCAGTCATGCTGAGCCACAGAGGCCAGACATTTTGCTCCTCCCAGAGCACCTGCAGCTTGACAGGACATAAAAGAAGGAATCCACTTGTAGGATTCCAGCTCAGCTTGGAAGAAGCTTTGGAAAAAGGAAGGCAGTGGCTCCTGAGACGTCGGGACCCCGTGACTCATTTGCCTTGTGCCTAGCAAGGCAGACCCAGGAGCGTGCTGATAAATAGCTCACCTGTCACCCTGTCGGTTGAGAAGTCCTGGATAGCTTTTTACACTTTTCCCACTAGTCAGGGAGACAGTGCTGACTAGTGGGATCTGCCCAGACCCAGGGCCAGGTTCCTCCTCCAACCCCACCCCATCACACTAGAGCGCCAAGACAGCTTGAGTGTTTCCACAGCAAACGGGCGTCCCTGACAGCTCTCTCACCAAGAGCCAGATGTACCCACCCAATTCCAGATGTGGAGAGAACCAAGGCTAAGGGGAAGGGTGGGGCCAGCATTCGCGGGACCCAGGGGAAATCTGGGAATTACAAACACCAAGCCCCAAGTATTCAGATTTGGCAACCACAAGACCCCAGCTCCAGCCTGCCGGGCAGTTTCCCGTGTTAATGATCTCAGCCACACTGCAGTGGGTGTCATTACTGCCCCGTCCAGAAGCTGGATTGAACATCAGAAACGTGAAGGAAATTTTACAGGTCAATCAACCAACAAAAATGGTACTTCCCCTGGCCCATGTGGTCCCACGGCATGACCTGGTTGAGGAGCAAGAGAGACCACTGGGTACCAGGCCTTCATCTAAACATATCCTTTGGCTGTCTCCTCCCCCGACTTGTGAGTGTTCACAGAAATGCGAGCTTTTTCGTTAGGACAAGGCTGTGAAGAGCAGGAGGGGTGGTTCCTGTGGCAGGCAGAAGGGAGGGCAGGGGCCATCTCAGCTCTCTGAGCTTGCCCTGGATAGGAGCCCTGGACCTCTCTCAGAGCAAATGACTTCCTGGAGGCCCAGCTTCTCTGGCCATGAGAAATAGTAAGCCACTCCCCACTAGGGACATTCAAGGAACAGCCAGCCCCCTGACCTCCAATCAGGAGCCTGACTTTAAATTCAGCTCCACTTGGGACTCTGTGACCTTGTGTAAGGCACTTTTCCTCTAGGGATCTCACCTTCCCCATCTTTAAGTGGGATGACAATAAAGCCACCCCCAGAGGGCTGCTAAAGACCCCACAGTTGCACTGCAAGTGCGTCAGTCCTGTCAAGCGGTTATTCAGGCTTCATCAAGCACTTTGGTTCTCTGAGGACAATGCAAAAAATAAAAAATAAAAATAAATAAAAAATATAAAACACCTGTAGCCCCAGGCGCTGGCCTTGTCCAGCCTGTTCCGACAAGGACAGCGCCCAGGAGCGCTTCCAACCCAGAGATCTCCAGGTCCTGGCGCAGAGGGAGGACAGCTCCGCAGCCGCTAGAGGGCGCGCGTGGTCCTGCCATGGCGCGGCTTCCCCGAGGAGCCCCAGAGCGCAGCGAAGTCTCCCGGGCGCCTCGGTTCCCGCCGGGGGTGCCCCAGAGCCCCGCGTTCTAGTACTGCGTGAAAACTGTCCGCGGCATCTTTTTTCCTTCGGAGTTACTGGCTACACAGCCAGACCATCGGAGGGAGAGGAAGGGACGAACGGAGACCCCGTCCCCATCTCCACGCTCTGGGAGGAGCTTCCCCGGTGCTGCCCGGGCTGGACGACATCCGAGTGTCCGCTCGGCGCGGGGCCAGAACTCGGGCGCGTGGGCCCCGCCCCCCCCCGCGAATCCGGCTTCTTGGCCCGGCTCGGGTTCCGGCGTCGACCCCTCCCCGTCCTCTGCCCCGGCGCGGCCCGGCCCAACCCAGATCCGTCTCAGGACACCGCAGCCACGGCTAAAGGCAGAGAACAGCTCACCCTCAGCTAAAAAGGCGAGCCCAGCCTCGACCCGGACACTCAGCGGGGAGGGGGCTCCCGAGTCCCCAAGAATGGAGGGCCGCGGGGGCGTCACGGGCGGGGATCGGGACCGAGGCGCAGGCGGGAAGCCCCACCGAGCCCGGGCGCTCGCGGAAGGACCTGTGAAACGAGACTGGGACTGCGCGCGAGCTAGAACTGGGCACCCCGGGATGTGCCCCTCAAGGATCCCCGGGGAGCCACAGGCTGGCCGCACAATCCCCGCCAGGACTCACCGTGAGACGTGCGGGCGACAGACCGCGGCGGCAAAGGATCTGGGGCTGGACAGCGCAGCAGTGCGACGAGACCCGAGCTGGGAACTCACAGCGCCCACTGTGGCCTCAGGCCCCGCCTCCGCCCCGCGGAGCCAATAGGGGAGCCGCCTCAGCCAGGTCCCGCCCATGGCTCCGCCCCCGAACACCGCCCGGGCTCTCCCGGATTCACTGCCGCTTGGCGCGGGGGTTCTGCCGCCCTGCGCGCCTAATGCCCGGGTCTCGGCTGGCATCGTCAGGTGTCCAGGGCGGACTCCGAGGCCCGAACCAGAGCTCTTGGTTCTAGAAGAGCGGGCGGAGCGGCAGCCGGAATGCCGCATTCTTTAGAATTCGCCGAGCCTAAATCCCAATTTGGTGGCGCACACCTGTAATCCCAGCACTTGGGAAGCCAAGGCAGGAGGATTGCCATGAGCCCAAGGCCAGCCTGGGCTCCGCAGTGACTCCAGGACCAGCCTGAGGTTCAGAGCGAGGCCCTGTCTCAAAAAAAAAAAAAAAAAAAAGAGTTACTGTCGCTGCTGTGGGCCGTGGTCCATGCCTGTCATCCCAGCTCTTGGGAGAGAAGGGGAAACTGAAACAGGAGGATTGCTAGTAGTTAGAGGTCAGCCTGGGGTTCCATAGTGAGTACAGCACCAGCCTAAAATAAAATAGAGATTAGGAGCTAGTGGCCAGAGCATTTGCTTAGCATGCGCGAGGCCCTGGGTTCCATCACCCAGTACCACATAAAAATTAGCCAGCCATGGCAGTGCACACCTGTAATCTCAGCAGGTGGCTGACGCAGAAGGATTGTTGTGAGTTTGAAGGCAGTCTCTGGGTGGGTAGGCCCGTGGGCCCACCCTAGTATCTAGGGCTGATAAAAGTAGAAGAGGAGCCTGACCCAAGGGTGTATGCCTGCAGGACCTAGTAGCATAGGCCTATCATCCAGCATGCTGGGAGGCTGAGGCAGGAGGATGAGCAGTTTTAGCCCACCCTGGACAATTTGGGGATATAGCAAGATGTCTCACAATCAGAAGTAAAAAGTAAACTGGGGATGTAGCTCAGTGTGAAGGGCCTAGGTTCAAATCCCATGCAGAGAGAGAGAGCGAGAGAGAGAGAGAGGAGACAGAATGAGAGAGTAAGAAAAAGATACAGTTATGGAAAAGGTTCAGAGTTGATGCTGTGTTGCTGTCTTCAGAGAGGGAGGAAGGAGTAACGAGCCAGGGAATCTGTCTTCTCTCTCTCTCTCTCTCTCTCTCTCTCTCTCTGACAGTCTCACTCTTTGTCCATGCTGGTGCTGAACTCAGCTCACTGTGTAGCCCAGCTGGCCTCAGAAACATAGCAATCCTCCTGCCTCTGCCTCAGTGCTGGGGTTACAGGTGTGCACCCCCATGCCCAGCTCAGAATCTGTGTATGCTAGGAGCTGGAAAAAATGAGGAAGTTGGTTCTGCCCTGGAGCCTCCTGAAGGCACACAGCCCTGCCAATGCCTCGATCTTAACCCAGTGTGAGCTCCCTCAGACCTCTGAATTATTTTTTTAAGCCGCCGAAGTTGGTGTTCATTTGTTCCAGCAGCAATGGAAAACAGTTCCTGGGAAGTTGTTTTAGGTTTTCATTTTGAGCCCGCCCCACTCCTCCCAAGCTTCTGAGGGAGGATTGGTCAGGTGGGTTCTGCCAGCTCTGGCCTGGCGACTTGTGGGAAAACAGAGGCCTAGACAGTCCAGAAGGGATGAATGGGTCCCCCAAAAGAATATGCGGGAAACAATTCCCACGCAATAGAGTTTGGAGGCGGGATCTGGTGAATATTTGGTTTGGGTCCTGAGGGTTCCTTCCTCCTGGATTCATCAACAGTGATTATAGCACTGGAGGAATGGCACAGTGGTTAAAGCTCTAGCCTTGCAAGCTCAAGGCCCTGAGTTCGATTCCCCCGCACCACATAAAACTGGACATGGTGGTGCATGTCTGTAATCCCAGCACTAGGCAGGCTGAGGCAGGAGGATTGCCCTGAGTCCAAGGCCAGAGGCTACACAGTGAGTTCTAGACCAGCCTGAACTACAGAGTGAGACCCTGTCTCAAAAAAAGTGCTGATCATAAAAGGGCTTTAAGCACAAGTTATTGTTGTTGTGTGTGTGTCTGTCTGTCTGTCTCAGCCTCTCTTGCCATCTATTGCCCTTCTGGATAAAGCCAGTTATCCCATCTGTGATATTGTGACATTATAGCAGAAGACAAACCAAGACAATGATAAGGATGTATGACACTTCTCTCTCTCTCTCTCTCGTGTGTGTGTGTGTGTGTGTGTGTGTGTGTGTGTGTGTGTGTGTGTGTATTGAGACAGGATCTTACTTTGTAGTCCAGGCTGGTTCTGAGTTCACCATAGAGCCCAGGCTGACCTTTAACTCTTGGCAGTCCTGCCTCAGCCTGCCAAGTGCTGGACCTACAGGTGTGCCCCGCCATGCCTGGTTACAGGGCTGGGGAATTGAACCCAGGGCCTGGTACTTGCTGGGCAAGTGCTCCAACCCATGCCATTCCCCCAACCCCACATTATTTTTTGAGACAAGTTCTCATTCAGTCACTTCACCTACGGTTTTGCCCCTGAGCTATGCCAACACCCACCCCCTCCAGGCCCACCTATGCCCTTAGCAATAGCCTCCTTTTGTTGAGCCTGCTAATCTTCCCGAGGACCTGGTAAAGCAGCCAGGGCCCAAATCATTCCCTGCACTTCATTTTTTTCAGGTGGAAATTGAAGCTCAGGGCACTTCCAGGGTTGTGTTTAGTCTGCAGGTGACAGGACACTAGGGTCCCGGGCCCCTTCGCCCACCAGACTTCGAGCTCAGCAGTTGCCTTTCCTGCACTCTCCCCAACACCATGGCCCTGAGAGAGAAAGGACGATGCAGGGCCCTGACCCCTTGGCCTGGAAACATCTACCGCATGCTGACTGACTCTCCTGCTGACCTGCTCTGTGGCTGAAGGCAAAGAACCTTCCCGTTCTGAGCATCCTTGTTTGTAAGACCAGGAATAGCACTGGGTCACCTGAGTCCTGAACAAGACAAGAATCTTTCACATGCTTTGTTAATGGGGACAGAGGATCCGGCTAGCAGCAACAGTTCAGGAAGCATTGCAATAGTGGCTTGGGGGCAGTGACCTGGCTTGGCCACCTGACCTGGAACAACTGTCATGAAGTCACCTGAGCCTGCAGGAGTGGGGCTGTGTTGAGGCCCTTGCTCAATGCACACTCTCTGAGTGAGAGTTCCCTGCTGGGGAGGGTGCCACTAGAGCCCCTTTCAGAGCTGGCCAGTGACGGGAGGATGGAGAGGCCACAGAGCCAGGAACCAGTGGAGAACTCCTATGGAGGTTGTCAGGTGCACGGGAGCCCTTCCTGGTGCTAAACCACAGTGCCCCAAGCTGGCCAAGCCTCAATTTTCCTCTCAGCCTGTGGCCAGGGCTTCAGACCAAAACCCAAACCTCCATCGGCTCTCAGGACTTTTCAGTGACCTGGCTGTGACAAGGTTCTGCCCACCCTGTCACCTGGAGCTTGGCACTGACCAAGCCCACGCCCAGGAAAGGTTTGGGCCCGGCTGGGATCTGCATGCTCCGGGCAGGGACAGACCACTGCCTGGCCCCCCGAGGAGCCTGAGTCTGCCCAGTAGCCAGGAGTGTTATGTACACACCCAGTATTGCTAAGGAAGCCCTGCAATTGAGCATTTGTAAAATAGGATTCCAGGTACAAGTGGCTTTTTTACACAGCTTTTCAGGCTCGGCAGGCTGAGCCTCGGGGCTGCTGGAGAGGCCTGTATCTCACCCAGAAGACATGTGGGCGTATACCCTCTGGGAGGCTCCTGGACAACCCAGAAGCTGCAGAAGCATTTGGAAAGGACGGGGTAGGCAGGATAGAGGGACACAAGGGTGGTTTGGCCTCCTCTCCAGCCTGTAACCTCCCTGGCTGGGATGGGCCCTGTAGGTCCCCTGCCAATCTCCCAGCTGCCTCCCCCACTCCCGTCACCACATGGGGACTGACTCAGCCCTTGCTTCCTCTGGCTCCTCTTCCTGGAAATTGCCCTGGTCAGCGACTACCGCTGTCACGGGCCTTGGGGAACAAGTCGGAAGTCCCAGCCCCCAAGGCTGGATGAGATGGAGAGACCAGCAGGAAGCCCCACCATGGAGGAGCAGCTCTCTTTGACCACTATCTGGGAACCTGGGATCCTGGGAGGTAGCTGGGACCAGGGGGAACCTGGAGCAGAGTGCCAGGGGAAGGGTGGCAGTCTGTAGAGGAGGTAGTGAGGAGGGGTTGGTCCGAAAAGGTGCTGGCTTCCCTAGCAGAACGGGGCAGACTGGGGCAGGCAGGAGCTCTGGAGTCCTCAGTGAAGGAAGTGCAGAAATGTCGGACCTGGGGCCCGTGTCCACCCAGGCCAGGCTGGATGTTTCCCTGATTGTTACTTGTTTCCTTCCGCCTCTGTGCTCTTTCCAGCTCCAACCCTGCCCTCCCTGCTCCTCATCCTCTCAAAGAACTGCATCTGCCAGAGGCCGGGCTTTGACACGAGGGGACATTCCTGTCGCCACTGGGCTGCCATCTCTGCCTCAGACCCCTCTGTGGGAGCTGGGTGGCAGGGCCTCGCCTGGGGAACTTTCCTTTAGGTTAGGATTTTGACCTCTGGCCAAGTGACATGGGGGTTTCCAGAGTGGTGACAGCCCTGTCCTAACAGAGAATGACCCAGGCACTTCCTCCCAGAGGCCTCTGAGACTGTCCCAGTCCCACAGCTGTCATCTGTCCTGGGAAGTACATCCTAACATCCACTTTCGACACTTCTCACACTTGCACGTCACCTTGTCGTTACTCTGAGACCTCATGTGACCTGTCCTAGGACCACTGGAGAAGGCCTGCAGCCAGCTGGGCGTGGCTCCACAGGGAACAGGCTGTTTTTTGGAAACAATCGGTTTGTACACATGCATGCATGCATGCATGTATACATGTATGCAAGTATTTAGCAGTGCTGGCAGTTGAGCAGAGAGCCTTTCTACTGAGTTACACCCCCAGCCCCTTTTTGTTGCTTGAGACAAGGTCTTTCTCACTCGCTAGGTTGCTCAGGCTGGGCTGGAATTTGCAATCCTCCTGCCTTAGTTTCCCAGAGTGCTGGGATTACACAGTGTGCCACTGTGTCCAGCTTTAAAAAAATACAGTTTTAGGGGCTGGAGGGATGGCTCAGTGGCCTAGAAAGTGCTAAATACCTGAGTTCATTCCCCAACACCACATAAACCAGGTGTGGTTGTGCACCCCTATAAACCCAGCACTTGGGAGGCTGAGGCAGGAGGACTGCTGTGAGTTCGGGACCAGCCTGGACTAGAGAGTGAGACCCTATCTCAAAAACAACAACAGCAACAACAAAACAAAACAAAACAGTTTTAAATCCAGAATCAGCACAAATGTGCTGGCTTGAGGTCCTTGAGGGTGGCAAACACTTCAGAGGAAGCTCAGGCAGCAACTGGGAATTGAATGAAGACCCCCAGAGGCCGGCCTTGAGAGGGTGTGCTCTGCCAAGTGGGAGATGGGTAGCAGGCTGGAAGGGCCTCCTGGAGATGAGACGCGAGCAGGTGTACATGTGAGAATAGGAGTTTCCTGCAGGAGAAAGGGAAGGGCCTTCGGTGGGAGCAGAGGCTGGTGAAGGCCACGATCAGGAGGGTTGTGAGCAAGTGCATCAAGTGACCAGGTAATGTGATGTTCAGTAAACACACCTATCAATCTGTTCTTTTCTTTCTCCCTTCTTGTCTTTTTTTTTTTTTTTTTTGATGTAGGACCGAAGATGGAACCCAAGACCTTCACCACTGAACTACACCCCAAGCCCATTTTATTTACCTTATTAATTTTTGAGACAGGGTCTTGCTCTGTAGTCCACACTGGTCTTGAACTCACTGTGTAGCCCAGACTGACCTCAAACTGGTACAATCTTCCAGCCTCAGCCTCCCAAGTGCTGGAATTACAGGTGTGTGCTACCGTGCCCAGCTTTATCTTTTGATTTTGAAACAGAATCCCACTAAGTCACTAGGTTGCCCAGCCTGGGCTTGAATTTGTGATGCCTTTGCCTCATCCTCCCAGAGTTCTGGAATGACAGGCCTGGCCCAAAAGGCCCAGTTAATCCTAATTGTTAATTTGACTGGAGATTCCTAGAGAGAGGATTGGATTACCGCAGGACTATACTCACTAGTGGATTGCTCCAGTGATATGCGTGGCCGGTTGTGCTGTTAGGGGCGAGGCCCAGCGGCAGGGTGGGTCTCTGGGGACATGTCTCTGGAGGCTCTCTCGCTAGCACTCTTCTCTGATGTCTGCTTCCCCTTTGCCTAGAAGTGAGCAGTTTCACTCTACCACATCCTCCGCCCTGATGCTCCCGCCTGGGGGACCAGATGACAATGAACTGGAAGCTCCAAAACTGTAAGCCAAATAACCCTCTCCTCCAAATGGTGGGTGGTGGCATAGGGGCGGAGCTCAGTGCTTAAAGCACCTACCTAGCATGCACAAGACCTTCCCTGGGTGAGATTCCCACCTGCACCGCATAAAGGATTAGCCAGGTGTGGTGACACATGCCTCTAATCCTAGCACTCGCGAGGCTGAGGCAGGAGGATTGGTATAAATCCAACACCAGCCTGGGCTACATAATGAGTTCAGGACCAGCATGGACTATAGAGCTAGACCACATCTCAAAATAAATAAATAAATAAATAAATAAATAAATAAATAAATAAATAAATAAATAAGCAGTTTTGAGCATCAGTTATTCCATGCTAGTAGTGATGGGATAGTAAAGCTGACTAACATAGTAGACCAAGGCCTAATATAGGGGGACCGTCCAACAAGGTAGCAGATGAGCACTGTTTTCCCTATCTAGCATCCATCCCTCTTATTCTGGTGATTGTATCTCAATTTTCCAGTCTTCAGTGTGACTGATCCCACCCCCAAGATCTAAAACTCAATTTTTTGGTTTTTGGCGTTACTAGAGATTAAACCAGGGCCTTCACACATAGCTACATCCCCAGCCGTATTTATATTTTTTATCTTGAGATGGGGTCTTGCTAAGTCCCTAAATTGCCCAGGCTGGGCTCAAATTTGTGATCCTCCTGTCTCGGCCTCCCAGAGGGCTGGGATTACAGGCTTGAACAAGCAAGGCTGACCTTAAACTGAATTTGAGGCCTCTGCTTGGCCAATCTGAGCCATAGAGATGATGTAGGGATGGGCATATGGCACCAACAAGCACCAGCATGGGGCCTGCTGAGGCTGTTAGGGTTGCCAGATGCCACGATCCTAGCCCAGGGTGCTGGTGGTCATCTCTGGAACCTCATAGGAGAGCTTGCCTAAGAGGAAAGTCAGCATAGAGGAAAGCAGACCCAGAGAATGAATCTCAAAGCAATACCTGTGGCTGGGGATCCAGCCATACCTGAAGCAGTTGCCATTACATGCACCAACACATTCCAGTTTTTAGGAAGAAACCAGAGGACACACATTCACGCATACATACTCCTTGTCTCACGCCATCTGATATCCCGTGTGGCCTCGGGACTCTGCCAGTGAGAAGACCATCACCAGATGTGGCCAGGGTCAAGTCAAAATAAACCTCTTTAGTTGTTTGTATTTTGAGACAGGGTCTTGTCCTCCAGAGTCCAGGCTGAACCTGACCTGACTATGTAGCCCAGGCTGGCCTCGGACTCATGGCAATCCTGCCTCAGCCTCCTGAGTGCTAGGATTATAGGCATGCATCACCACAACCAGGTTATATGGTGCTGGGGAACTGAACCCAGGGCCCTGCACTTGCTAGGCAAGTACTTTAACCACTGAGCTATGCTCCCAGCCTGCCCATTCCTTTATTTTTTTAAAGTTTTGTTTTTGTTTTTGTTTTTGTTTTTTTTTTGGAGACAGGGTCTCGTTGGTCCTGGACTCACTATGGAGCCCAGGTTGGCCTGGAACTCAGCAATCTTTCTCCTTCAGCCTTCCGAGTACTGGAATTACAGGAATGTGCCACCATGGCTAGCTTATGTAACGC
The DNA here is from genome assembly GCA_004027205.1 of Ctenodactylus gundi. Lineage (NCBI taxonomy): Eukaryota > Metazoa > Chordata > Mammalia > Rodentia > Ctenodactylidae > Ctenodactylus > Ctenodactylus gundi. The sequence continues at coordinate 263,406 of PVKB01001211.1, forward strand.
TGGGAAATCGAACTCAGGACTTTGTGCATGCTAGGCAAGTGCTTTAATCACTATACTGTTCCTCCAGCCCCTGAAACTTTTTTTGGAATTAGGGTCTCATTAAGTTGCTCCAGCTGGTCTTGAACTTGCGACCCTCAGCCTCAGTCTCCTCAGTAGCTAGAATTACAGGTCTGTGCCGTGCACCTGACTTAAACTCTGTAACTTTCCAGTCTGTGTCACTGCACTGTTAGCAACGAAAAAAGGCTAGATCCATCTCTGCACCAGTGTGAGAAGCATGCCCCTCTCCCGTTTTCCTAGCTGCAGTGATGCCTCAGCATGAGGGCAGACTGTGACCACAGGAGATGAGGCATTTACCAGAGATTACGCGCTCCCAGCTCCTTCTTGTGACAGAGCTGCACTGAGTCATCCCTGCCAATGTCGTCTCACACGTGTGAAGACTTCAGCTGAGGACTGTGGACATGACACCTCCTTCTCTGAGCTCTCCCAACCTATCCTTGAGCCCTTCAACATCTGTTACCAGAGACACCTTTGTTATTGGAGATGTTCTCAGGGGCTGACCATATTTGAAGGGACCTTGAGTCCTCTGGGGACAGTGGGCCTTGTGAAGAGCCTGCTGGGACTCGGGACTGACCATGTCTCCTCTCCCTCCTCACCCTGCACTGTCACCCCAGAGCCCTGCTATGTGGGACAGTCAGTGAGCAGGGCTCAGGCAGACAGGCAGGGTAGAGGTCCTGGGTACCTCTCAGGCACCCGAGGTGAAGTCCAGGCAATGCCTGCTTCCTGCTCAATGGGTAAGCCACTTCCTGTGGTGGTGGCCAAGGACTGGGAGCACCTTCTCTTCCTTCCTGTGGGCTGCTGCTTTGGTCCTGGAGACCCTGGTCTCCTTTTTAGAACAAAATGCTTCTGACAAGGCTGAGGCAGGAGGACTGCCATGAGTTTGAGGACAGCCTGAGCTACAGAGTGAGCCTTGGGCTACACAGCAAGACCCTGTCTCAAAATAAATAAATAATAAACAAATAAATGAATGCTGGAGGAATGGCTCAGAGGTTAAGATGCTTGCCTAGCAAGTGCTAAGTCAAGCATTAAGTACCCGAGTTCCATTTCCTAGCACAATATAGGACAGGCATGGTGGCGCACGCCTGTAATCCCAGCATTCGGGAGGCTGATGCAGGAGGATTGCCCTGAGTCCAAGGCCAACCTGGGCTCCAGAGTGAGTTCAGGACCAGCCTGGGCTACAGAGTGCGACACTGTCTTTTTTTTTTTTTTGCCCCATTTTATTGATATGTATACGTGCAAAATTTAAGATTTACAATGGAGTTGAGCCTTTTATGCACATATGTATCTGTCAAGGTGACAAGGGTTTTCCCACTCTCCTTTTGTCCCTCCCCCTACTCTCCACTCCCTCCCTCCTCCCCTACCCAACCCCCCTGTTTCACTTTGTTTTTCGTTTTAAGTTCTGTGAGACACTGTCTTGAAAAAAAAATGTTTCTGACATTGGGATGACCTAGGGCAATGGAAGGGCTGTCAGATCAACTGCAGGGGCCCAGGGTTGGTGGGGCCACAGGGAAGCAGCTGTCCCTGAGACCTCTAAGGAACCCCTTGGCCCTGAGCAGCTGTAGATCCCTCCTCAGCTGTCAGCTGAGCTCTGGGTAAGAGGAATCTAGAGCTGAGGAGGAGACTGGTTGTGGGCAATCTGGAGCTGGCTACAGGCCCAGCCTGGTCCATAGGCAGCCCCATCCTGTGCCTGGGTGCCTGGGCATTTCTAGGGCACACTCTGATATAGCAGTGATAAGCCTAGCTGCTCGGGGACAGAGGACAATGTCAGGAGTGCATGGCAGAGGGGCCCAAATACCTGAACACAGGTGATTGAGCCCCCGGTGGCTGGCCAAGGGTACCCTCTGTCTCCAGGCCAAGACTTTCTCCCACTGCCACCAACCCTGTCCCACACTTTGCCCTGTTGACCCTTGTCTTAGTTACTTTCTCGTCATTGTGACTTAATACCCGACATCCTCAACTTAGGGAGGACAGATTTATTTTAGCTTATAGTTTCCGAAGGTCACAGTCCATTCACAAGTGGGTGGCTGGAAAATAATGGAAGCACATGACAGTGCTGGAGCAGGGGTAGGGCCAGAACCAGAGCTCCAGAGGCAGAGATCCTCAAAACATGGTGGTTCAGAGAGAGACTGGAGAAAGGGTGGAACCACCTCAAGGGCAAATGTTGTAGAAAGTACCCTACAGGTCATTTTTTACCAGACCCTCTCCTGGAGCTTCTCTACCCTGGCTCTGCTGTTGGGGAGCACAGTGAGCCCCACGTTGCCCTCTCTATCTCCCTGTCTCACTGGTGTGGCTCCTGCTATTCTAGCACTTTGCCCCTGCAGCAGACTGGGCACCTCTGCCACACTGTTTCTTTTCCCATGGGCTCCTGGGCACTGGGGCCAGCACCTGCAACTCCTATAAAGTCAGCCCTTGTTGGGTGGCTGAGTTTACTAGTACGGCAGGGTGGAAAGAGAGTGGTTTGCAGGCCTGCGGCTTCCTTAGACTTGTGGCCTTGAACCTTTCAGAGCCTCCTGGAACGTTTTTGGGGGAGATGGGATTTTGTGCACCAAAGGACACACACAGTGCTTGGAAATGCTCATTCTGTCCTTCCTGAGCTGGGTTTCGTCTGTCTGCTTCCCCGCAGATGTCCCAGTCCTGCTGTCCTGGTTCATACTCATCATTTTGGTTTCAAACACAGGAAAATTTAATCTAGTTTACAAAAAATGGATAGGGGATGCTTGTGGTTTGTTGGGGCAGAGGACACTCACTTCTGTGGGTTTAGACACCAGGAACTGGTATGAAATCTCTCCATCTCTCTGCATGTCTTGGCTCTGCATTTTCTGGTTTAGTCCACATTTAGGATGGGTTTCCCTTCGTGATGACAAACGACTGCAGCAGCTCCACCTTGCAGCTGTGTCCTTCCTTCCTTTGTTTCTTCCTTCCTTCCTTCCTTTCTCTCTCTCTTTCTTTCCTGTGGTGCTGGGAATCAAGCCTTTATCCTGAGCTACATCCCCAGATCATTTTTTAGTTTTGATTAGTGTGACTGTTGGAGAGATTATGTCAATTTGAGGCAATCAGGAACTACACCTGTATTGAGATTTAGGAACCACACCTAGATTAGGCAAGTAGGAACCAGCCTGGATTAGAGTGTGAGTGATTTGTGGGCCAGCGAATGAGGGAAGAACACCCACCCTGATGGGAGGCCCAATTGGAACTCCAACACTATAAAAGGAAGAAGAGAGATTGCTACAGCTTCTTCCTCTGGGAAAGCTCTCGCCTGGGCAATTGTCTATGGACACTGACTTGCTACGCACTGCAGATTTTCATCACAGATTTGCTCCAGTCTCAAATTGCACCTGTCCGCCCATCACTGATCTTCAGTCTCCGGTCTTTGCCATTGTTCTCTGAACAACCAAGATCTGCAGCAGACTCTCACAGGCTGTCCTGCAGTCCCGGACGGGAGATCTACTTTGCAGCTGAGCAGCCATCAGACACTCCAGCTCTCACACGTGCAGGCTGCCGTCTTGGTCCATCTCTATCCTTGGATTTGTAAGCCTTCCTAATAGGTCCTTTTTGTAATAATTTCTCTAAATTCTGCCTTTTGAAAGAACCCAAACAAATACAACTAGTGACAAGACCTTGCTATGTTATCAAGCTACGCAGGCTGGGCTCCAATTTGTGATCCCCCAGCCTCACCTCCCCTGAGTGCTGGGATTCTGGGTTTGTGCTACCAGGCTGGCTGTGACCTTTCTATCAGCCATGGGGGAAGCCTTGGAGCCACTGTGTGGAATGCCTTTGCTTGTGCCCGTCCCTGAGCAGCCGCTGAAGCTAGGAGAAGTACTAAGCTGTTCGGCTCAGGTGAGGTGTTTACCTTGTCTGGGACACTGGGGTGCCATCACCACAGGAGTGGAGAGTGGAGGCTCAGTGACTTTGCCCTCTGATAGTTCGTAAGGCATGAGGCCTTCAGCTGCCCCTCTTCACCCCCACCCAGTCCCACTCTGCTTTTCTCTGCACTGCCAGTTCTTTTGCTGATGCCTTCAGGTGACCTGGGGCAACATAATCTACAGGCCGAACTCCTCAGGGCATTCTGGACTCAACCACCTAGCTTCAAAGCAGTTCCAGGCCCATTTCTTCCTATCCCTCTTCCTCTCTGTCCTTCCTTCTCTCCCTCCTCTTCATTCCCTTCCTCTGCAAAACTAAAACCCCTCCTCATTCCTAGGAATATACCCAAGAGAACTGAAAACAGATGTTCGCTCCAAACCCTGTATGCACGAGCCGTCATAGCTACGGTGTGGAACAGCCTGTGCAGGTGCCTCAGTAAACCAGACATGGCACAGCCAGACTGTGGAATGTCACTGAGCTGGAAAAAGGAACAAGAGCCTGCAGTACTGCTTGTGAGGGACCCTGCTCACAGGGCGCACAGTAAGCAAATCTACAGAAGAGAACTTGTGTGAATGTCTCTGACTGCTTGGCAAACAGGCAGATCTACAAGAAGAAAGTAAATGAGTAGTTAGTAAGAGGCCGGGGGCGTAGCTCAGTGGTTAGAGTGCTTGTCTAGCATGCTATGGGTTCGATTCCCTATCACTACATAAGCCAGGAGTGGTGGTGCACACTTCCAATACCAGCACTTGGGAGGCCGAGGCAAGAGGATTGTTGTGAGTCTAAGGCTAGCCTGGGCCACAAAGTGAGACCCTATCTCAAAAAAAAAAAAAAAAAAAAAAAAAAAGGTTTCTAGTAGCTGGGGAGGGGGTAAGGCATGAATGACTACCAATGTGATGAAAACTTTCAAGAATTTTGTGGTGGAGATACTTGTACAATATTGTGAACATACTAAAAACCATTGATATATACTTATTTCCATGGTTCTGAAGAGATTGAGCCCAGGGCTTTTACACGGAGCTACATCCCAGCCCATTTTGATCTCTAAATTTGAGACAATGCCATGCCAAGTTGCTAAGTTGCCTAAACTGGGCCCAGACTAGTAATCCTCCTGCCTCAGCCTCCCAGAGTGTTGAAACTGCTGGCCTTCAACACCAGGTCTGGTTCTGGTATATGCTTTAACATGGTAAAGTTTATATTACATCTCAATAACAATGATTCAAATGTTAACACTTCACCTCTCAAAGCCCTCAGCCCAGGTTCCCATTCTGAAGGAAGAGGCCGCATGTCCACAAGAGGATGGACTTTGGATGGCTCAGCCACACTGTGCTCAGGGTCAGGCAAGAGGAAGTGTGTGCTGGACAAAGTGAGTAACCAGCCCAAATGGCAGCTCCCAGTACCGGAGAAAGCAAGCAGCAGGACAGGGCGGGTGACCCAGTTCAAGGGAAGGAAACCGCCGAGCTCAGGGTGGCTGCAGAGCGTGAGCAAGACTGAGCGTGGCTCAGGGAGGATGGCGCATGGCCCTGCCCAGCCTCCCACCCCTGGCGCCCCCCCGTGGCTGATTCTCCAGCTGGTCCTGGCATCACTTGCATTCCCACGGAGTATGTGGGGCTTTTGTTCTCCAGGGCAGCTGCCCCTGGCCCTCCTAGAACAGGGCTTGACTCCTAAAGGCCAGCATGTAAGCCGCTGGGAGAAGAAGCCAGCGCAGCCTCCCTAGGGGGCTAGGGAGAAGCCCTGGCAGTGCCGGTCTGTTTTATCAGTCCCATCTGTGGTGCCCTTGGGCACAGAACATGGGCATGGCTAGACCTGGAGGAGATGCCACCAAACGAGCTGTGAAGCAGGTGGGCTGGGCTCCTACCCTCCAGTGCCAATGCTTCTCTCCCAGAGCCTGATCCCAAGCCTGTGTGCCCCAGTGCAAGCGGAGGGAGCCCCAGGCGCTGCAGGAAACTGGCGATACAGCGAAGTGAGGTCTAGGGACAGTCTTGGTGATGACTTCCTGACAAGAGCAAAAAGGACACTGCCTGGTAGCAGAGGCATGTCTGCCAAACTGTCTGCTCTCTGGGTTCAATATCTACTGTGACGCTCCTGAGTCATTTCCAACAGTCACAGCACTTGCACCCAGACACCATCACGGGCCTCCATTCGTGCCTTGCGGCAGGGAGTCCAGGCTTCTCTTCCTGTTGCCTTCTAGCACCTCCCCTGCGCTGGCCCCATTCTGCCAATCCCAGCATCACTGGGGCTGGGGGCTTGCATCTGGGCCTTGCAAGAGGGAGCAAGGTGTTAGGGTTCTCCACAGGCTTCTTTCAGAGGCAACATACTACTGCTGCTCTGAGCCACCCAAGTGGCCTGAAGAGATAAGGGCCACAGGATGTGAGCCTTGTTTATCATGGCTGGAGGCCTGGTGGTTAATCCTCCCGGGCCTGGCTCTTCTAAGGCAGGGAGAGGCAGGTTTCTGGTTGGTACTTGACTTGTGAGTGGCTGTATCAGTTTGTGGGAGACAGAACTGGGCTCTTCAAAAGCCACCTCCGAAGGCTGACAAGTACCATGCTTCCTACCCTAGGGACCACTGGCTGCTTCAAGTGTGGAGGAGCTAGGGAGGAATAAAAGCTGAGCTCCTGGGTGGGGCTGGTTTCTAACACCCTCAGAAGAGGTGGCTATGAAACTGATGAAATGAACCGGTGGGTCCTCATGCTGGAAGGGAGTTGTTTCTTCAAGCCCTGGTCAGATCTGTGGCTGGATTCCATTTTGTGGTCAGAGAGGAGGTGGGGAAGCAAAGGCTGGCACTGCCAGGTTACCTATTTATCTCTGAGTCAAGGCCTAGGCATTAGCTTGCTGCTCCCACACACTTCCTGGTCCCAACACAGAGGCTTTCCAGTCTTGGCTGTCACTGGGGCTGAACCCCACAGCACCTTAACCAGCAGTGTCCTTTCCCCCAGACACTAGGAAACACAGGCACGAAGGGGTGCTGGGACCAAGGAAGACCTGACTTTACCTGAGTGCTCTAGACGACAGGCAGTCCCACGCTACTGCGTGACTTGGCAGAACGGCCACCACCAGCGACTCCAACTTGGAGGGGCCGCCTCCTCCAGATGGAGAGGTCAGGCTGAGACCATAGCAGGCATGTTAGAGCTGCGCGGGGAGGGCTAGGCATGCGGCCAGCTGCTTGCTCTGCAGCCCAGCTCCATGGACTGTGCCTAGCACAGCGGCCATGGGCCTTGGGAAGAAGAGGGGTGGGGCTGGACAAAAACCCAGTGTGACCAGTGTTCTGCCTTCCCTGGACACAGACCAAGTAGGCAACATTCTTTGGCAATTACCAGGAAAAAGAAAGTGGAAAAAAGATTAAACTCAGAAGTTACACAAAATTTATTTTTATTTCTCCAAAAGCTGTTTGTGTGTGAAATATGCAGAAAATCGGAAAGTCTTCCTGACTTTTCTGAGCACGGGGTTTCCACACCAGTTCACTTGGGCGCACATATCCACCAAGGCAGGAGTGTCCTTTCCAAGAAGCCTGCTCCGTGCCAGGGCCTAGGTGTACAAGCGCTCACGGAGGCCCAGCACCCAGCCCTGAACTCTGCTGGCAGCTCCTTGGGGTATCCCCAAGTTTGGTCACACAGAGGCCTATGCCTGGCTACCTGGCATTTGTGAGGCTGCACAACCAGGGGAGGAAAAGGCAGAAGACTCAGATCCTGACCACCTGAGCAGCGGCACATGGACTCTGCCTCCCCTCTCCATCCGTGGGCAGCCTCCTGAGGTAGAGGCGGCCGAAGGTGCCACCCACCTGCCCTTTGGTGAGGCGCCCCGGATTCATGCAGACACAGCCAAGGATGTCCTGGAGGAGGAAGGAGGAGTGTAGGTGGGAGGGCCCTCAACTCACTGGGCACTAATCTAACAACACAGGACACAGGGAATGCTCAGACCCCAGAGAGGGTTTTAGAAAACAGAAACAAAGGCAACCTAACACATAATCAGTCAAATGAGTTAACTCACTACTAGAAAACTCTGCATTCCTTCCGAGATAAGTAAAGAATGAGGTGACCTGGCAGGATGACAGTCAGCCTCATACTTGGAGAAGAACCTGGCCCAGCTGTTTCTTGTTCTCCCACAGGAAGGAACCATTCACCTCTCGAGGCTGGACTGACTCGGTGTGGAAGAGGGGGATGGACTCCCCTCAGGGTTGATTCCCTGCAAGGAGCTCAATCTTGGGAAAGGTCTTAGGTGGCAGAGACCAGAGTGACCCAAGGACTTCTTCAAAGTGTCCTCAGCTGGGCCTGCTGGGAGGTCATAGCAGAATTTGGGGAGAGGTCAGACAAGGGCACACGTGAAATGTTCTCAGAGCATCCTGACACAGTGGGAACCTGGCAAGAGCCACTGTCCTAGGGCTTTCCTGTGCACCACCTGGGCTCCAGCTCTTGGTAGGGGAGCAGGGCCAGAGGTTATTTAAACTAAATCTCATCCACAGGTTTGCTGTTTTGTCCTATGGTCTCCCAGGACCAGTGAGGAGCTGGTGCTGGTCCCCGAGGCCATTATTCTAACAGCAGATCCAGGAAGGGTGAGTGCCCAGTTATTAGGAAGGGAAAGTCCAAGGCTTATTTTGGTGTTTCTGGGAAAAAGCCAGTTCAAACCTACCTTCACAAAGTACTTCAGCTCTGATGGGATTATGAGGACATCTGGGGTAACAGGCAGCTGTGCGTAGGTATAGAAATTCTCATAGTCAATGGCCATGTCCTCCTGGGGAGGGTAGAGTGGGTAGTAGCTGCAGAGACAGAGAAGCAGTCAGCAGTTGCAGCTAGGGGACCACATCCTGGGCTCCCTGCTGCTGGCTACCATGCTGGCCCATTTCCAGACCAGCCTTTTCTTTTGTTTTGGGAGAAGGATGCAGGCTTCCGCCATAGGGTGAAGTGCCCTGGCAGTGGCCTGGTGAAGACTCTGATAGCTCAGTCTGTCACAGCTCTACAACCCGAAAGTACTCTCTCTAATGTCAGACTCCAGCCAGCGGAGCTCACCTTCTCTGGGTCAGGATGTGCTTGAGTATTCGACTGAATCTGTCTGAAGTTCCAGAAGAACTGGGAAAGGAAGGACAGCAAGAAATGTTTGTTGGCCTGTGTCTCCTCGGGGAGAACCTGAGCATTCAGCAGTCTAGAGCAAAGTGAAATGGCTGAAACACAGCAGCAGGAGGACATCACAGGGGAGCTTACAGACCCACATGCAAGCAGATCTGGCTGTCCCTTTAGGAATGGGAAACAGCAGCTGGCTGAAAGGTAGAGAAGCAGCCCTGGTTATCACGACCACAGCAGACCTGGGCTGGCACCATTTTGTGCTAGAGGACAGACCACCTGTACCACCATGAAGCAACAGGCAGCAGCTAACTCTGTCTCAAATCTCAGCCCAAAGCACACACCTACCTTGCCCCTGACTCTCCTTGTAGGGGAGTAGGTTAGGAGAACCCAGTTGCCCAATCCATATCAGCTGTGGCTGATTCTCCATGGAGAAGAGAAGGGCAAAAAGAGGAACATACATGCAAGTGACATGCAGTGCTAAGCAAACATGGCTCCCTGGGGTTTCACATGCTGTGAAGGGGCCATGGGCTGGCATGTAGAGCTCTTAGACCTCATTGGTGAAGACTGTCAAGCAGCCCATGGCTGCCCCACTGGCCTGGCACTGGCCTGGAGCCAGCGTCTTACCTACTGATCTCCTCGGCCCCCATGTGGAACAGCAGATCTGTGGATGTCAAACCGAAGATCACTCCGTTTATGGAGAGGCTGCAGGGCTCCGACACCAGCTGCACTCGCTAAAATGACAAAAGGATGATACAAACTCCTGCAGAGAAGCTGGAAACTTCCTCCCTCTGACATCTGGAACACTCTAAGGGCCATAGAAACTACAGAAAGGACAAACCCATGTGAAGCAAAAAGGAGCTGGTCAGCTCTATGTGTGCCCCCTAAAAGGTTTCTCTGCCCTTCCCCTCAGGACCACAGCCCAGCACCCGTGCCATGTTGCATGATGGCTGCCCACCCGGCGGAGGGGCACCAGTACCTTTTTATCCTCCCGTGACAGTTCAGGGTAGCTGAAGGGTGGCTGTGGGTACACAGGCTCGTGATGCACGTCTCTCAGAGAAGGGACAAAGACAAGGTGGGAGCCGGAGCTGTTTTGCGAAAACACAAGCAGAAGAGGCAGAAACGAATGCAGCTGAGTTGGAACATCTGGGCCACAGGATAAAGTCAAAAGTGTGACACACCAGGCCCTCCCCCAGGGCGACCTACAATTTTGAGCTCCATTCCAAAGAAATGCTATTCCCCACCATACTCTGAGAGGGACAGTTTGCTGGTAGGCATGTCTATCTAGATCTAGCTCAGACTGCACAGGACATACTGTCCCTTGATCTCTATGGCACTCCCTTGAAGGGTAGAGGGGAATTACTGTTTGGTAGAAAAAAGAGAGAAGAAATTCAGAGCTCAAAATGTAGGAAGGACTGGGAACATAGCTCAGTGGTTAAAGTGCTTGTCTAGCATGTGCAAGGCTCTGGGTTCTATTCCTCAGCACTACATGAAAGTTAACCAGAGGGCTGAGGTGTAGCTCAGCAGTTAAAACACTTACTTGTGTTAAAGCACTTAAAGCATATTTGAGACCCTGGGTTCAATTTTCTAACACCACAAAGGCTGGGTGTGGTGGTATACACCTGTAATCCCAGCACTTGTGAGGTGGAGTCAGTATTTTTATATGTTCCAGGCCAGCCTGGGCTACATGTCTCAAAAACAAACAAACGGAAGTAGGGAAACAAAGATTCAAAGATTTAACCAAAGAATGACAATGACAGCCTCAGAGCTGGAGCTGAAGTCTGACCCCACACTCTACACCAGGTGTGGCTTGTGGTGTTCGCATGTCCTTGTCACACGTGGCAGTGATGTGAGGGCAAGAAATTCTTTCCCACACAGAAACCCAGCAATAATGTCAGATGATAAAATTGACCTGGCACTTTGAAATCTCTGGCTAGTCAAACGCTGGCCATGGCCACTGGACAGCAAATACAAAGACACTGTCAGAAGGACAGGACAGTCTTCTTCTGGACAAGATGGTGACCAAGTAAAAGAGCTGCACAATGTCTCCTCCTGGAACCACTTAAAAATTTGTGAACATAGTAAAAAAAGTGCCAGTTCATTGTAGCTAGGACAGGAAGGAGTACCCCAACAAATGAAAGGAGGCCAGGAGATCAAAAATCCTGAAGGAACATTGGTAGTTTGGGGAAAAAACAGCAGCCCAGGAAGCCACCCCAGGCCAACTGTGAACAGCTGGGAGCTACCAGCATCCACAGACAGAGGAAAGCTGGGTTGTTGTCCAGAACCTCTGATCAAGCTAGGAGGAGGAGCACCCTAACAACTGAAAGAAGGCCACGGGAAAGTCAGAAATCCAGAAGACATATCAAAAGTGGAGGAAAACAGCAGCCGACTAGGCACAGCCCTGAGCTGCCAGCATCCAGAGAGGGAAGTGCGGAGAGTGAAACCTCAGACTGAGGTAAGCATGGATCTAGAAGGGGGAACTGACAGCAACTGGTATAGCCCAAGCCTCCAAAAGCAAGCCTGTGGGAAGTACATACTACAAACACTCCTCCTAGAAAAGTCCTCCTGGAGCCTAGATCAGAAGCAGCACTTGACAGCCATTAATAGGCAATGAGGTAAACAGGAGCCATTTTAAATAAAGAGGCCAAGACTGAACTGATTAGAGCTCAGAAGAATGTGCATCAGGGATTTGAGGTCACTCTCAAACAGTGCCTAGAAAAAAAAAGTAGCAAAAGAGATAGTTGTGGAGAGGAGAGAAAGGCCACCAACTTCCTAAATGGCTGGGAGCACCTCAGAGGGTTCAGAGCCCTGCCCTCAGGGGAGGGAAGCCAGGACAGGCGGGAGAGCTTTGCTGAGGCGGCTGGGGGTCCCCAGCCATCAGACTGTTAGGTCCTCCCTCACTGCCTATTCCCAGCATAAAACTTGGAGGAATTTAGCCCTCCACCCCTTATACTCATTCAAAGAAACTTCTCAGATAGGCCTTTCATGTGAAGTCCCTCAACAACAGAAACATGGGAAGACAAGGCAACAGGACACCCACAGACATGCTTGAGACCCCAGAAACTAATGTCATGGGCCCTGAAATAGTGGAACTCATAGGGAAGGAAGTCAAAGAGCAAATATATGAGTTGAACAACCAGTTCAAACAAGGTATTCTCAAAGAAATGAAAAGACTGATCAGTGGGCTTAAAGAGGAACTTACTAAACAAATAGTGGTCCTAATGGAGATAAAGCCCACTGAACATACAGAAACTACAAATAAAAAGTTGGCTGAGGTAAACAGGAAAACATAAGATATGAAGGAAAATCTTAACAGAGAAGTGGAAAATCTGAAAAGAAATCTAGCTGAAATTCAGGATTTAAAAAATATATGTGACAGCAGGGGAAGACAACTAGAATATTGTGAGGACAGAATTTCAGACTTTGAAGACAAGGCCGAGGAAACAAATGATATATTTAGGCATGACTCCAAAGTTAGACATGAGTAAAGTAGCTGGATACAACAGCTGATGGACGATTCAAGGAGAATCAACCTTAGAATTACGGGAGTGGGAGAAAGAGCAGAAGACAGCACTGAAGGTATAAAGAATTTATTCACTGCAATAGTGCATGAAAACTTCCCTAATCTAGGAAAACAAATTAACTTTCAGGTACAAGAAACCTTTAGAATACCAAATATCCTCAACTAGCAATGGACTTGCCATGACATATCATAATAAAAACCTCAGAAATACAACATAAGGAGAGACTATGAAAAGCAGCAAGAGAAAAACAAGCATTATTCTACCAAGGCAAACCCATTCAAATTACGGTAGATTTCTCAATGCCAACTTTAAAGGCCAGGAGAGCCTGGAGCAAATTATTTCAAGCTTTAAAAGACACCAAGTATCAAATAAGGTTGTTGTATCCAGCAAAATTATCCCTGAAAATTGACAAAATAAAATTTTTCATGACCAAGAATTCCTGAAGAAATCTGCAACCACTAGCCCAGCATTGCAGAAAATATTTGAAGAAATCTGAGAGAGGCAGAGAGACAAGCAGCACCAAAAAACATGAAGAAAACATCTCAAGAGAAAGTGTAACAAAAAAAAGAATGGCATTTGAATCATTTTACTGATATACTTCTAAAACAGAACCAGCTGTTTCATAAAATTTGTGAAATTTCCCCACAAATTTATTTATAATAGTATATTAGTTTAAAAAAATAGTAATTATATTCATGGGGAACATGGGGAATTGGTATAAAATCTTTTAAAAATGTGTGAATTTATGGGTGGATAGGTAGATAAAACAATAAGCCAAATTTGGCAAAATGTTAGTTATTAGTGAAATGTGAGTAAATAATTTATGAAAATTAAACAATTTTGAAATAACTAAGTATCCCATTATATCGATTGCTTTAAGTGTAATATACTCATGTAATATAAATTTAAGTTCACTTATAGCAATTTGATATAGACTTAAGTTTATTTATTGCAGCAATTCACTTATTTGGTCTTTGATATAAATTTATTCTAAGAAAACTGATTGATGTAATGATAACCTGAGAGTCTTTTGAATGTACAAACATTTATCTTTTAGTACTCAGCTAAGGCATTTGAAATTTAACTTCTCTCTTTTTCTTTCCCACATTTTCTAGCCTTATGAATCACATTGCTATTTTTCTTTTCTCATGTGGATTAGTGGGTGAGGCCATGTTAAAGAATCTCAACAAAGATATAGTGAGATATAGGAAAAAAAAGAACTTTTGGCAAATATCCCAATACAGGGCTCTGCTGGACCCAGAGAAGAGGCATCAAGATACGGCCACTGCAGCCCATTCTAGGGGTGGGAAGCTGAGCTAATAAGTGGTGATTTGTGTGAAATGAGTCAGAAGCATAAGATTAAATATGTTAAGTATCACATGGTTTCCCTGACTTAGGAAACCCAGAACGCAGGCACCCTATAGAACTACATGATGTGATAGTGGGAGTTAGGGGGTTGGGGTGGTTGTGGAAGGGCCAAAAATGGGAAGGGATTGTAAAGTTGATATGATACACATGTGCACAAAATACTCAAGTTCACTGCAAACATTATGTATTGCATATATATTAATAAAAATAGAGAAAAAAAAAGAAAAGACAGGACACTCCTGCTGGGAAATGACGTCCTCAGCTTCTCCTTCAACACAGTCTTGGGAAAGTGAAAGAAACACTTAAGAGCAACAGCTGAAAGAAATGACAACAGATGTCCCCGGGACCAGGCAGGGGAACCTCGGCACTAGTCAGTGAAGAAAGCTGTGACTCTTGCGCCAACTGTTTATTTTCTTTGGCCACACAAAGGAGGAAAGTTAAAAACAATACCCTGTGGTGCTGTGGTGATGGTTGTCCTGGGCAGAGGGACCTATTATAAACCACATAGGCATGAAGCGTTAACTTTTGAGGCATGTTTAGAACCTGCCAACAGCCTTCATTTCCAGCTCCTTCCTTCTCTTTCTCAAAATATCATAGGCCTTTGCAGATGCAGGCATGGGGGCAGGTAACTAAAAGCGACACTCTAGGTGTCAGGTCTCAAATGCTCAAAGTCTGTGACCCACGCAAAGGGCTGAGGTACAGCTGGCTGCCAGCAAGGTGAAACTGCTACTTCCGTGCAGGCTCCGGATGTGCAAGGGTTAAGGAGCCTTCTGGCTCTGGATGCTACACCAGCTAAGGGGGGAGGGGTCGGGAGGAGAATTCCAACTATGCTCACATCTAGGACCTCATCCATCCCAGCAGAGGGTCGCTGCACACCCCCGCTAGGGCAGCCCTTAGCTTTGCTCTGCTGTCAGCAAGCTGGTGCGTCATCATTGGCTTCTACTGATAAGCTTAGTGCTCTGCATTTTGGGCCTCCAGGGAATGAAATGAAACCATCCACCCTAGGGCTCCACACTTACTGTTTCTAGAAGGGTCCTCCGCCCTCCCACCCCGAGGCACACACTAGCTATGGATGAAAGTGCCTGGTGGCGCTGGGTGCTGCCCTTGGGGTAACAATGCCTGGTTTATTCTTTGTTTGTATCACTGCCATTAAAACCACTTGGCCAGAGGAAGCAAGATCAGAGCCCGAACTCAAAGCAACAGCAACAGCGGCCATTGGGGGCTGCTAGGAGCTCTGCTTACCCCTGAGGCTAACAGAAGATGATAAGACATTGCTCTTGCTTTTTGGGGATTATCTCCCGATGATTCAAAGCCTTCTTTTGGTCTGGGGAACCTGACTGAGGGCACACATCTGAGAAAGTAGAGCGGAGGCACTCGTGTTCCCTCATTTGGGGTGGGCAGGAGGGAGGCAGCATAGCCAGTGTTGCTGCTGGCACAGCCTGTCTCTGGCCTTGGGAGTGAGCTGGGTGCTCTACTGGGCTGCTTCCTTCTCTGTTGGCCCACAGTGCTGGAATAAAAAGGCACCAGCAGGGGCTAGAGGCACAGGCACGTAATCCCAGCATTCTGAGGGGCTGAAGCAGAAGGGTTCCAAGTTCAAGCCCAGCATAGGGAACTTACCCACTTGGCAAGACCCTGTCTCAAATAAAAATGGGTTGGACCTGGGGTGCAGGCCTATAATCCCAGCATTTTGGGAGGCTGAAGCACAAGGACAAATTCAAGCTCGGCCTGGGCAACTTAGCCCTGTCTCAAATAAACACTAAGAAGGGGCTGCAGATGTAGTGCAGAGTGAAGGTCCTCTGTTCAATCCCTGGTAGGGCCAAAAAAAAAAAAAAAAAAAAAAAAAAAAAAAAAAAAAAAAAAAAAAAAAAAAAAAAAAAAAAAAAAAAAAAAAAAAAAAAAAAAAAAAAAAAAAAAAAAGGGCAGAGCTCTAACTAATCATCTCTGGGATCTATTCTCATGGTCAAAAGGCAGAAGATTATACCTCTTGTTTTAGAAACAGAAACTACCTTTATTACAGACTTGTTTTTAAAAGCTCAACCTCAGGAATGTTTGTTGCTACAGGCAAGTGAATCCCATGAGGAGATCTATCGCTATAGCATTTTTCTCTCAAACTCAAGCACTGGAGAAAAACAGACAGGAACTGAGGTGTTAGCGTCCCAAGCAACCTTCTGCTTCTAGCCCTAGACTCTTCCTGGAACCAGAGCTCTCTTCTCAAGTCCAAGGCGTGCAGTCCTTCCATTGTGGCAGCGACCTCTTCTAGCCTCTTCGGTCTGGGCTGGCAAGGATTCAAGGTCCCCATTCTCACCATGGGTCTCTACTGCCTGTCACACAGGAAGCCCTGACTCGGAAGAGCCTGGGTCTGCTCCAGAACACTCACTCATAGGCCGGGTTGAGGCCTCAAAGGATTTTGTTTTGTCTATCATTGAATGCATCTTAAAACCATTCTGGGAAGATTCCCATGAAATTCTAGTTTATATACAAGAAAGTGAGAAAAGGAAGTCAGTAAAGAGAAAAAAGGCAAGGGAAGGGTGAGAGTTTATATGGTTTTTCTTTTCAAGTTTGCTTATCTCTGTGTTTTACAAAGATGCCTCTTCACCCGACATCAGTGCACTTGGAGTTCAAAGGTTCTATCTGACCTCACAGATCAAAAGGATGAAAGGACAGAAACTACCATTACTTTTTAACACTTTAGGTTTCTTACTGGGAAGTCCTGGGAGAACCTAGGAAGCCTCTGGTTCTGTCCAGTGATTAATATAATTCAGCAACAATATAATTCAGCCCTTCTTGAGGCTAGAGGAACAGTACAGCAGTTACAGAGTTTGCCTAGCAAGTACAAAGCTCTGAGTTTGATACCCTAGCACCACAAAAGCCAGGCATGGTGGTGCAACCCTCTAGTCCCAGCACTCGGGAGGCTGAGGCAAGAGCACTGCTGTGAGTTCTAGCAGGGGCTCTAAGTGACTACAGGACCAGCCTAGACTACAGAGCAAGGCTCTTTCTCAAACAATAACAACAAAATCAAACAAACAAAACAACAATTCTGACCTTCTTGTTCCTTCAATAATTGTTCGCAGACATTGCTTGAAAATGTCTTCAAATGGACTTGTCAGCAGACAGTTCTGCAACAAAGAAAAGAAGATGGATTTGGAGGGGAGGTGTCTGTTGCTCACTCACTTTTTTTGAGGGGGGGACAGGGTCTTGCTCTGTAGCCTACGCTGGCCTTGGACTCAGGGCAATCCACCTGCCTCAGCCTCCAAAGTGTTGGGATTACAGGCATGTGCCACCATACCTGGTTAATGTGGTACTAAAGAATCAAACTCAGGGCTTTGTGCTAAGCTCTGTGTCATTCCTCCAGCCCAGTTCACTTACTTTTAACACTTGATAGGCACCCTGAGGTGCCAGCTGATGGGGCTTGGAGTCAACAAGGAGCTGCAAAGATCAAAAAGATAAGGTTTCTATCCACAGAGTGGAGTCTCCGAGAGGGCAGAAGAGGAGATAGGAGAACTAATCCTCTTGAAGGGGGCCAGCCCTGTGCTACTGCTTTTGTACATAAGTGCCAAGTGCTACACACACACACAAAACAAAAAACCCAATAAATTTTCATTTTCTTTCCCAGCTTTCAGACAGCCTCCTATATTGATGAAATAAAGCCTCTGAATTTGAAATATTTATTTAAAACAATCTTTTAAGAGATGGGTGAACGTGGGGCAATGGGGCTGGAGGAACGGAAAAGCAGCTACAGCACTTGCCTAGCAAACGCAAGGCCCTGGGTTTGATTCCCCAGGACTGCATAAACTGGGCCTGGTGGCACACATCAGTAATCCCAGCACTCGGGAGGCTGAGGCAGGATTGCCATGAGCCCAAGGACAGCCTGTGCTCCATAGTGAGTTTAGGACCAGCCTGGGCTACAGAGCAAGACCCTGCAACAACAACAACAACAACAACAACAACAACAACAACAACAACAACAACAAAGAGGAGGGACCAAGGACTACAGTGAAAAGGAAGAGAGAGTTGGGGGAGTTGGGTAAAGGGGAAGGGCAGGAGGGAGGGAAGAAGGGGTCAGAAGTGCTATATATGCGCACAAATATGCCAATTAATATGGTATTGAATCTGCAGCTCATTCATTTTCAAGTAAGTTTTAAACATGTTCTTTTAATTAGCCACAGGATTTAGGCTTATTACAGATTAACTCCAAAAGATAAAAATAGAAAGGAAGGCTCTATAGTGGGTGCAAGCGCCCAGACCTCCTCCCCACGTTGCACTCACCTCCACCTGCTCATGCCTCGCATCCAGGAAAGGGCCCAACTGGAAACACGCCCCAGGGAGAGAGAAAGGCAACAGAAGAGTGAGTCAGAACTGCATGAGTCTGCAGGTACCTTCAGTAATGTCTAGCTGTTTATCTGTCCCTCCAAGGCTGCCTGGAAAGCCTGGGGACAGGCAGCAGATGGGTCAGGGGACATGCAGCTGACTTCATAGGCACTAGCGCTGAGCCTGGATGCAGCAGTCCCCCAGGGCCCTGTCTCATAACCTCAACTACCACCCCCACGACACCGGGCTTTATTCTAACCTTCTACACCTTGCAAGGACAAGTGACTGCCACACTAACAGTAGGCCTCAAGCACAAGGAGACCAGTTTAAAAGTTGTAGTGATGAGACAGAAGCAAGAGTGCCGTGAAAATCAATGAAAAGGGATAAACATTGTTGGGCTTTTAAATTTAGCAAAGCCCTCAGATCATGTGCATCTTTCCAGAAAACCAGATTAAAAACTAAACAGTTTTTTTTTTTTTTTTTTTTTTTGAGACAGGGTCCTGTGCTGTAGTCCAGGTTGGTCCTAAATTCACTATGGAGTCCAGGCTGGCCTCAAACTCTGGCAATTCTCTGTCTCAGCCTCTAAGAATTGAGATTACTGGTGTGTGCCAACATGCCCAGCTTACATGGTACTGGGGAACTTAGGGCCTTGCACTTGCTAGGCAAGCACTTTAACTGCTGAGCTGTCTCCAGCCCCTAAACAATAACTTACCCTCCAGTTTACCACAGCACCTCCCGCACAAAGCTTCCCTCAGGCCTCCTACCAGAATGCAGACATCTGGCCGGTCGTGGTTGATGATGGAGATCAGGTCAAGGAGAGGATCATATGTGATGCTGTCAGACGTGGTATACGGCCCACAGGCAACTAGGACCATGATTTGCTCCAAACCTATGAAAAGACTGTCTTAAGTAGAGAAAGGCTGACATTGGGATGGTGGGAGAAGGGACATTAGGGGAATCGCCACACTGAAATCTTATATGCCCAGCTCTGGAGTCAACATGAGGAAGACCTCATCCCCACCCTCTGGGTGCCTTCTGTAGCTTTCAGAGGCTTCCTGTGTTTCCTGGTGGCTGGACCCATTCCTCAACCTTCCAATCAGTTGACCAAACATTTCTGTTCTAGCTCTGACCTCCTGCCACCCTTCTTGTAAGGATCCATGTGATTACCTTCAGACAGTACCAGGTAATCCCCTTCTCATCTCCCCACCTCCAAAATTTTAATTGAATCACATAGGCAAGGTCCTTTTTCACTGTGTAAGGCAGCACATCCACAGGGCCCAGGAAGGGGGCCACTATTCAGTCTACCACAGCAGTAACACAGGAACTGAGATGTTTCATGTGAGGCTGGGATAGAGAATGAGTTTGGATCTGAAGTGCTATAGGAGTTGTAAGCCCCAGAAGGTGAGGTCCCAGTCCTATTTTGTATCTCCATGAGTGTCTGACTTAATTCCTTGTATACTTATACTAAAAAACATTTGTTGCTTCTAAAAGCTTCCCTGGGGGCTGAAGGAACGGCACAGTGGTTAAAGTGCTTGCCTTGCCAAGCACAAGGCCCTGAGTTCAGTTCCCCAGCACCACATAAAGCTGGGCATGGTGGCACATGCCTGTAATCTCAGCACTCTAGACTTGGAAGGCTGAGGCAGGCAGATTGTCCTAAGTCCAAGGCCAGCCTGGGCTATGCCAGTGAGTTCAAAACCAGCATTGGCTGCAAATTAAGACCCTGTCTCAAAAAAGAAAAAAATTTTTCCTGGCTTGCAGCTTAGGAATCTGTTACCTCAGCCAAGTTAATTTCTTTTCATTAAATTAATGCCATAATGCAGACACCCTTGCCCGCATACAGACTTTTTTTTGAGACAGCGTCCACTCTGCAGTCCAGGCTGGTCCTGAACTCACTATGGAGCCCAGGCTGGACTTGAACTCTCAGCAATTCTCTCCTGCCTCAGCATCCCATGGGCTGTGATTATAGGTGTGCATAACCACACACAGCTTATGTGGTGCTGAGGAATCAAACTCAGGACCTTGAGCTTGCTAGGCATGTATCTAACCACAGAACTATCCCTCCAGCCCTATCCGTATTTTCTGATGTATTCTGCAATGTCGTAACTCCTAAATTTCATCAATTCTCGGTTGTCTTTCTCCATTGATGACTTCACACACTATTAATGCGTGCAGTGTACTGATACGTTAGTGTTGGCACCGACTGCGAATCTTCAACAGCGCTCCACTGTGCTTACAAGCATGCTCAGGCTAGGGAGGGGAAGAGCTTAGTGGTTAAGGCACTTGTCTAGCACGTTCGAGGCCATGGGTTTGAGTACCCCAGTTCCGTATAAAAGATTAGCTGGGTGTGGTGGCACATGCCTGTAACCCAGCACTTGGAAGGCAGGAGCATTGTCTTGGGTTCAAGACCAACCCAAACTACAGAGGGAGACCCTATTTCAAAAAAAAAAAAAAAAAAGTATGTTTAAGGGCTGGAGGAATGGCACAGTGGTTAAAGTGCTTGCCTAGCAAGTGCAAGCCTTGGGTTCAGTTCCCCAGCACCACGTAAAGCCAGGCATGGTGGCACATGCCTGATTAAAAAAGAAAAAAAAAGTATGTTGTATATTTACGAATATTTTGAAATAAAGCTTGTCAAATTTTTGCTTTTCCATTTTTGTATCTAGATTAGTCCAAATAACAGTGGACTTTCTTCAAAAAGTTATTTTTCCCAGTGGTAATAAGGGTTGAGCCCAGGGTCTTTACGTTGAACTACATCCTTAGCCCATTATTTATTTATTTATTTTGAAAAAGGGTGTTACTTGGTAGTCCAGGCTGGTCCTGAACTCACTATGTAGCCCAGGCTGCCACTGGACTCATGGCAATGCTCCTGCCTCAGCCTCCCAAGTGCTGGGATTATAGGCATGCACCACTATACTTAATGTGGTGCTGGGGAATCGAACTCAGGGCCTTGAACTTGCTAGGCAAGCACTTTAACTGCTGTGCCATTTCTCCAGTCCCCCCAGCCCATTTTTAAAGTTTCTGATTTAGAGACAGGGTCTTGCTAAATTGAGGAACCTGTGATCCTCCTGCCTAAGTCTCCCAATATACTATGATTATAGGCCCAGCTTAAAAATATTTTTGTAATGACATTTTTGTTTTGAAATAACATTAGATTGGTAAAAAGTTGCAAAGATAGTACAGAATTCCTATCTTTCTTTCAAGAGATCCATTATGTTTGTCTTGAATAACTTCATTACATTTGTTGGAATTAACATTAATACATCACTATTAACTAAACTCCAGGCTTTATTCAGACATCACTAGTTTTCCCACTAGAGTTTATCTCTTCCAGAATCCAATGCAGGGGGCTGAAGGCATAGCTCAGCAGAAAGTGCTTGACTAGCAAGCACAAGGTCATGAGTTCAATTCCCTAGCTCGACACAAACTGGGTGTGGTGGTGCATGCCTGTAATTGCAGTACCTGGGAGGCTGAGGACTGCTGAGAGTTCAAGACCAGCCTGGACCACATAGTGAGTTCAGGACCAGCTTGGACGACAAAACAAGACCCTGTCAAAAAACCCCAAAAAGCCAAAAAACCCAGAATCCAACCCAGGATGCCAGTGAATTCTTTTAAAGGTGCTTATCTTTTTCCCTTTCAAACTACTTATTAGTTCTGGGGGCATAGCTCAGTAGCCAAAGTACTTACCTAGCATGTATAAGGCCCTGTATTCAAATCCCAGCACCACATAAAAATTAGCCAGGTGTGGTGTTGTGCACCTGTAACCTCAGCACTTGTGAAGCTAAGGGGAGGGTAATTTCTGTAAGTTCAAGGCCAGTGTGGGCTACATAGTTCAAGATCAGACTGGATTACAGGGTGAGACCTTGCCCACCCCCCAAAAAAAACAGGACATAGTGGTACATGCTATAAACCCAGCACTCAGGAGGCTAAGGTAGAACTTCCATGAGTTTGAGGTTAGCCTGGACTACATAGTGAATTTAGAACCTGCCTGGACTCCAAAGCAAGACCCTATCTCAAAAACAACAACAACAAAAAACCCAAAATAATGAAAACAAAACCCCAGCTTCTTCTTCAGGCCTGTGGAAGCACATTTCTAGAAACTTCTCTAATATTCTTGCTGTTGGCAAAACAGTATTTGAAACAAAACTTACCTCCATCTTCTTCAGTGGGGTGATAAAATGGAAGCGGCACACCCTTAAAATAAGAGAAAAGTTCAGCTAAGGTGGTATTCCAGCCGCCACTTCCATATTGGTAAGGGCGGGCTCCACGTGGGATTTCTCGCAGGTATGCAGTGAGGGGTGGGGGTGGAGGGCGGCAAAGAGGAGGGTGAGAGAGGCAAGGACAGGCCTCCGACTTGTTCTTCGGAGCTAACATCCAGACCTGAGAGGACTCATCATTTCTCTAAATGGCTTAGCATGGCAAGGAGCCCAGGTAATAGGAGATCACTCACAGATCCACTTGAAACACCCATGAACAAGTGGGAGTTAAGTTGAGTGCCTCAAACATCAGGAAGTTGCTAGGTAACGATGGGAGAGAATGGTGGCCTGCTACCTTTCTGGTATCCTACACAAATCTCTAGATGACTGCTGCCTACCACAGGGACAGGTAAACCATAGCTTCAAGGTCACCTGACCGTAGCCTATGTTTATGGATAAAGCTTTATTAAACTTCCCATACTCATTGTTTACAAATCCTCTATTCCTGCCTCTGCAATATAATAGCAGAGTTCTGTCACTGACAGAGCCTAAAATATGTCTAAAACATGTACCATCTGACCTTTTATAGAAATGGTTTATTAATTTACTGCCTAGAGGTGGGTTCTACTCTACAGGCAGGGAATTAATTACAAATAAGGAGACTCTTTAGCTGGGCATGGTGGGACTTGCCAGTAAGCCTAGCTACTTTGGAGGAGATGCAGGAGGATACCAAGTTCAAAGCCAGCCTGGGCAACTTGGTGAAATCCTATCTCAAGGGCTGGAGGAACAGCACAGCAATTAGAGCACTTGCAGGCCCTGGGTTTGATTCCCTAGAACCATATAAGTGATTGTGGTAGTGCATATCTATAATCCCAGCACTTGGCAGGCTGAGGCAGGAGGACTGCTATGAGTTTGAGCCCAGCCTGGGTTCCATAGTGAGTTCAGGACCAGCCTGGACTTCAGTGTAAGACCCTGTCTAAATAAATAAATAAATAAATAAATAAATAAATAAATAAATAAATATTTAAAAAAATAAAAAGAAGAAAAAGAAGAAAAGAATCAAAAAATCAAAATAAAAAAATGAAAATGGTTAGAGATGTGGCTCAGTGTGAGACCCTGAGTTCAATCTCTAGTACTGGGAAAAAAAAAAAAACCCAAAACACAGAACAGGCTCTTAAAGACTAGTTTCTAGGACACAGAACTGCACATACTGTGCCTGGAGCAAATCAGGCGGGAAGGGAAGGTTCCACCCTGTACCTCGTAGAGTTTGGTGACAATAAGTTTTCTACCAGTAGTGTTGAGTCCTTCCATAATTACAACCTAGAAGACAAAACAGGATTGCTAAACTTGGGAGATAAAGAGAAGTCTAGAAAAAATCTTTCTGATGCAATTATATGCATTTTGTAACTGGAAGCTGAGGGCATTTTTCTATAAAATGAAAGGGGCTGTATTATTAACAATAATTATGCTCCACACAACGACTTAATTATTACAACAATCCCACAGAGTATGAACTTTCATTCTCATTTTATGGATGAAGACACTGTGGCTTGCTACAGCCCACACCTGTGGAGTGGAGCTGGGACTCAGATCTAGGCAGTCAAGTCTCAGAGCCACAGGCAGGGCACACAATAGGAAAACTGGATTGCC
Source organism: Ctenodactylus gundi (assembly GCA_004027205.1). Taxonomy (NCBI): domain Eukaryota; kingdom Metazoa; phylum Chordata; class Mammalia; order Rodentia; family Ctenodactylidae; genus Ctenodactylus; species Ctenodactylus gundi. The sequence goes on from PVKB01001211.1 coordinate 287,415, forward strand.
TCCAGCAGTGTCCTTCGACCTGTGCAGCCACATGTCACAGCATCATAGATGAAAACCGAGCACTGCCTGTGGCACAACCCTCACCTCTGTGACACCCATGTCCACATCCCAACAGTCTTCTCCAATCTCACCTGTCCAGGAAACAGAGAATATTCTTTGAGCTCAGACAAATCCACTGGAATCTGAGCGCCACAGGACTGTTCCCGGTCTCCCTCAAGAACCACTGACTTGCTGTTTAGCTTTCCGTTGCTGTCACAGCCAATCTGGCCCAGCACAGTGACAGGCTCCTGTCAACGGTAAGGTGCAATGTAACAATGATACCCTTTGGGACACTAGTGCCACAACTGAAGTCAACAGGACAAATAGCAAAACAAACCCCCGAAAGACACTTTGTGGAAGGGCATCACCTTGACCTTGAGGTGACCACAGCATTATTACTGATGTCAGTTAGAGGAACTCTTACATGATACCTGTGTACCCACCTGTCCAATCTGTAAGCTCCTCTAAGAGGCTGCCTAAGTGTGCAGGGAACTTCCTCCCTCGACAACCTGTGGCAGCTTTAGCTGGCTATTGCCTAGCAACGGGTCACATGGACTGAGCCTACTAAATACCAAGTACTGTCCTAAGAGCTAACAGGTATTCATTTAATCCTCACAGCCATGAGGTCTGTATTACCGAACCCATTTTACAGACAGAAGTATCAGAGAGGTTAGACAATTTTCTCAAATTCAAACAGTGGGTAAAATCTGGGTTTGAAGCCCAGAAGTTTGGCGATAGTCAATCTTGAGCACAGTGCCCCTTAGTAGGAAGCTCTTCCTTAGACCGAGCTGAAATCTCTCTCCCTATGGCTTCTCCTGTCCTGTTCCCACTCTTGGGAGCAAAGACAGGAAATCTAATCTTTTCCACATGACTGTACATCCTCATCCAGCCCCAGTATTTCCTCTCGTATCCTCCAAAATTTCCTTATAGGGCACAGCTTAAATATCTTTTTCCTCAAATCGTCATTTCTTCCCCCATACAAACATGAACTGAGGCAAAAATAAAAAAAGAAAAAAAAAAGAAAAAGAAGCAAAGTAAGAGTGATGGAAGAAAACAGGGAGATAGCTTATGGATAGGACTGCACAGCAGTGGAGGCAGGAAGGCAGAAAGGAGGAAGTAAAAATGATCAAGCTGCAACATGGATATGCACCAATTCCCAAGTTGAACATAATTATACATCACACATACTAATAAAAAGGATAATTTTGGGACAAAACAAAAC